>JALJCO010001266.1:0-10615 GCA_023101725.1 Atherinomorus stipes | reverse complement strand
CCATCATAGCATTACTCCCCCTCCAAAACACGCATGCATCATAGCATTACCTCCAAACACGCATCCATCATCGCTTTACCCTCCAAACAAAAATGCACTATAGCATTCTCCTCTAAACTCGCATGCTTCATAGTATTACCTCCAAACACGCATCCATCATAGCTTTACCTCCAAACACGCATGCATCATAGCTTTACCTCCAAACACGCAGCGTCATGGCTTTACCTCTCCAAACACGTATGCATCATAGCTTTTACCTCCAAACACGCATGCATCATAGCTTTACCTCTAAACTCGCATGCATCATAGCTTTACCTCCAAACAACGCATGCATCATAGCTTTACTCCCAAACACCGTCGTCATACACCTCCAAACACATTATCATTCCAAACACTTGCCCACAGCGTTACCTCCACAAGCATGCATCTAGCTTTACCTCCAAAACACTTCATGCATGATAGCTTCTGCCAAACACGCATGCGTCGGAGACGCTTTACCTCCAAACACGCATGCGTCATATAGCTTTACCTCCAACCACGCATGCGTCATAGCTTTACCTCCAAACACGCATGCTCATAGCTTACCTCCAAACACGCATGCATCATAGCTTCTCCTCTAAACACGCATGCATCACAGCTTCTCCTCTAAACTCGCATGCATCATAGCTTTACCTCCAAACACGCATGCATCATAGCTTTACCTCCAAACACGCATGTGGCGCAGCTTCATCTCTAATTACGCATGCGTCATAGCTTCTCCTCTAAACATGTATGCGTCATAGCTTTTCCTCTAAACACGAGCGCGTCGTAGCTTCTAATTATTCTTTACAACGTTAGCTACAGGCTAGCAGCTAGCTGAGTGTCTTCTTCTGCATGTTTGTTGAACTCTGACAAATTAGCGCCACCAGGTGGAGGGAGGCTGCATTGCGAATCATCCAGGCATAAATAACAGTGTAAATATACGGTCCTCGCGGTCCAAATTCCCGGGTGAGAGTCATGTCAGCTAAAGGTTACCTGTGAGCAGGGAACCAGGTACAGAGACTGACCCGAACTGTCACATCACCCTGTCACAGATAGGACAAATCCCAACATCGCCCTGGAACTACTTTTTACAGACCTGATACTACACAATGGTAAACATCAACCTGGAACTACTTTTTATAGACCTGATACTACACGATGGTAAACATTAACCTGGAACTACTTTTACAGAGGTGTTACTACACGATGGTAAACATTAACCTGGAACTACTTTTACAGACATGTTACTACACGATTGTAAACATTAACCTGGAACTACTTTTACAGACGTGTTACTACACGATGGTAAACATTAACCTGGAACTACTTTTACAGACGTGTAATTACTACAATTGGTAAACATCACCCTGGAACTACTTTAAGAGGTGTTACTACACATCTTACTACTGGAACTACTTTTTACAGAGGTGTTACTACACGATGGTAGAAATCACTCTGGAACTACTTTTTACAGAGGTGTTACTACACGATGGTAGAAATCACTCTGGAACTACTTTTTACAGACGTGTTACTACACGATGGTAGAAATCACTCTGGAACTACTTTTTACAGAGGTGTTACTACACGATGGTAAACATTAACCTGGAACTACTTTTTACAGACCTGATACTACACGATGGTAAACATTAACCTGGAACTACTTTTATAGACGTGTTACTACACAATGGTAAACATTACCCTGGAACTACTTTTTACAGAGGTGTTACTACACATCTGTACAACTGGAACTACTTTTTACAGACGTGATACTACACGATGGTAACCATCACTCTGGAACTACTTTTTACAGACGTGTTACTTCACATCTGTACTACTGGAACTACTTTTTACAGACGTGATACTACACGATGGTAACCATCACTCTGAACTACTTTTTACAGACGTGATACTACACGATGGTAAACATCACTCTGGAACTACTTTTTACAGACGTGTTACTACACGATGGTAAACGTCAACACCCTGGAACTACTTTTTACAGACGTGTTACTACACGATGGTAAACATTAACCTGGAACTACTTTTTACAGACGTGTTACTACACGATGATAAACATTAACCTGGAACTACTTTTACAGACATACTACTACACGATGGTAAACATCACTCTGGAACTACTTTTTACAGACGTGTTACTACATGATGATAAACATTAACCTGGAACTACTTTTACAGACATACTACTACACGATGGTAAACATCACTCTGGAACTACTTTTACAGACGTGTTACTACACATGAAGGAGAGCATTAACCTGGAACTACTTTTTTTCAGACATACTACTACACGATAGTAAACATCACTCTGAACTATTTTTTACAGACGTGTTACTACACATCTGTACTACTGGAACTACTTTTTACAGACATGATACTACACATCTGTACTACTGGAACTACTTTTTACAGACGTGATACTACACGATGGTAAACATCACTCGAACTATTTTTTACAGACGTAAGTTACTACACATCTGTACTACAGGAACTACTTTTTACAGACGTGTTACTACACATCTGTACGACTGGAACTACTTATTCCAGAATAATATTGACAGACTGCTTCCGGAACACAGCATCAGTGTTCATCCCTGAATGATGTGTGGCTTCCATGCAGGATTACCGCCCCCCTCCCAGACTAAAAAAAAAAAACCCAAAAAAAAAAAAAAAAAAAAAAAAAAAAAAAAAAAAAAAAAAAAAAAAAAAAAAAAAAAAAAAAAAAAAAAAAAAAAAAAAAAAAAAAAAAAAAAAAAAAAAAAAAAAAAAAAAAACGATGACAGTGATTTAACACAAGCAGACAGGGCTGTCATGGCGGGACATGTGTGGTATGTAGTAAAAGTAACGGGGGGGTGTGGGTTCATGGGGGCTTTAAATAAATCTCAGGATCCTCTCTGCTGAGGCGTCATCCACACCTTGGCTTTGTTTACCTTTCACCTGCTCTGGGTGACCACTCGCTGTCGTCACGTCTGGTGACAGAGAGCTGCTAATCTGGGCCTGATGCCCCCCCCCCCCCCCCCGGCACTGACATCACGCTGCTCCTGACGACCGTGGCACGTCCGGACCGGGACTGGGCTCGGCCACAGAGGGGCTAATACACACACACACACACACACACACACACACACACACACACACACACACACACACACACACACACACACACACACACACACACACACACACACACACACACACACACACACACACGACCTGGACCAGGGACAACCCTGTGGAAACGGTGCGGGACAGGACTAAGACCGTGGAAACAGTGCGGGACAGGACAAAGACCGTGGAAACGGTGCGGGACAGGACAAAGACCGTGGAAACGGTGCGGGACAGGACAAAGACCGTGGAAACGGTGCAGGACAGGACAAAGACTGTGGAAACGGTGCGGGACAGGACAAAGACCGTGGAAACGGTGCGGGACAGGACAAAGACCGTGGAAACGGTGCGGGACAGGACAAAGACCGTGGAAACGATGCGGGACAGGACAAAGACCGTGGAAACGGTGCGGGACAGGACAAAGACCGTGGAAACGGTGCAGGACAGGACAAAGACCGTGGAAACGGTGCTGGACAGGACAAAGACCGTGGAAATGGTGCGGGACAGGACAAAGACCGTGGAAACGGTGCAGGACAGGACAAAGACCGTGGAAACGGTGCGGGACAGGACGGGACAGGACAAAGACCGTGGAAACGGTGCAGGACAGGACAAAGACCGTGGAAACGGTGCGGGACAGGACAAAGACCGTGGAAACGGTGCGGGACAGGACAAAGACCGTGGAAACGGTGCAGGACAGGACAAAGACTGTGGAAACGGTGCGGGACAGGACAAAGACCGTGGAAACGGTGCGGGACAGGACAAAGACCGTGGAAACGGTGCGGGACAGGACAAAGACCGTAGAAACGATGCGGGACAAGGACAAAGACCGTGGAAACGGTGCGGGACAGGACAAAGACCGTGGAAACGGTGCAGGACAGGACAAAGACCGTGGAAACGGTGCTGGACAGGACAAAGACCGTGGAAATGGTGCGGGACAGGACAAAGACCGTGGAAACGGTGCAGGACAGGGACAAAGACCGTGGAAACGGTGCGGGACAGGACGGGACAGGACAAAGACCGTGGAAACGGTGCAGGACAGGACAAAGACCGTGGAAACGGTGCGGGACAGGACAAAGACCGTGGAAACGGTGCGGGACAGGACAAAGACCGTGGAAACGGTGCGGGACAGGACAAAGACCGTGGAAACGGTGCGGGACAGGACAAAGACCGTGGAAACGGTGCAGGACAGGACAAAGACCGTGGAAACGGTGCGGGACAGGACAAAGACCGTGGAAACGATGCGGGACAGGACAAAGACCGTGGAAACGGTGCGGGACAGGACAAAGACCGTGGAAACGGTGCAGGACAGGACAAAGACCGTGGAAACGGTGCTGGACAGGACAAAGACCGTGGAAATGGTGCGGGACAGGACAAAGACCGTGGAAACGGTGCAGGACAGGACAAAGACCGTGGAAACGGTGCGGGACAGAACGGGACAGGACAAAGACCGTGGAAACGGTGCAGGACAGGACAAAGACCGTGGAAGCGGTGCGGGACAGGACAAAGACCGTGGAAACGGTGCGGGACAGGACAAAGACCGTGGAAACGGTGCGGGACAGGACAAAGACCGTGGAAACGGTGCAGGACAGGACAAAGACCGTGGAAACGGTGCGGGACAGGACAAAGACCGTGGAAACGGTGCAGGACAGGACAAAGACTGTGGAAACGGTGCGGGACAGGACAAAGACAGCCTACCGCCGGCAGGGACGATCTCGTCGTCCTCCAGACGTCAGGTCGAGGAGTCGCAGCTGCCGTCAAACCCAATCATGACTTTAGAACTGGTTAACCGCCTCCACCCTGAATATGCTCTGAACTGAAAATCCAGAAGCAGGTTGCTGAGGAAACCAAGGTGATGACCAGCAGTAGAAGGTCTACAACTATGTTTCCCATACCCAGAGCTTTTAAAGGGATAGTACACCCACGGGGGGGGGGGTTCATTATCCACCGACTAACATAAAATGGAGTTCAACGGCTACTGAACCAAAAAGGTCACACACCTCACACCAAAAAGGAAGCTGCAGAAGACCAAACCAGACGAGTTTGCTTTCTTTCTTTGTTTTAAATCAGCTCCCCGTGTTTGTCTGCAGCTCTGTCGCTCTTAGCACAATGTAAAAAAGAGAATTTCTTCTTCTACGCTTGTATTATCGTCAGAGTAGGCTCTGAACGCCGAGGCTTCCATAGTGTTCCTCCCCAAGACTTCTACAAAGCAATCATTCATGGCCAGCCAGTTATGTCAGGGATAACGGCCTCCGAGGGGTCAATAATCGGAAATGATTCGTCCATTCATTTCTGATAATGGACACCTCGGGGGCGTTACCCCACTTATACCATGGTCACTCATGAAAGAAATAAATGTTAAGTCAATTATTAATGTGTTAAAGTTGTTGTGGCGAGTGGTCTTGTTCAAAGAAAGTTATCAGGGTCTGAAAACTCACGGAATACGGCGATAAGGCCACAGAGTTGCATCGTGTGCATCCGTGTAATCGGGTGTACCAGAAAATCGGCACTAACAAACGTTCCCCTTCCGGTGGATTCTATGGTTTTCGACGGACTGGGCATCAAAAATAGGAATCAGAATTTTAAAAATATGAACGATTTCAGGAGAACCGGAGAGTTAGTCCCGGTTCCCATCGATATTCGATTATGATGCCCGACCCTCAGTTCAAGTCCCGGCTGGGGAGGGGTTGGAACAACTGTTCCTGTCTGTGTGGAGTTTGCATGTTCTACCGTGTATGTGTGGGTTCTCCGGTTCTCCGGCTTCCTCCCACCATCATACATGTTAACTGTTACTCTAGATCGTCTCTAGGAGTGAATGTGAGTGTGAATGGTTGTCTGTCTGTCTGTGTTGGTCCTGCGACCGGGACACCTGTCCAGGTGTTCCTGTCCAGATGTTCCCGTGCAGGTGTTCCTTTCCAGGTGTACCTGTCCAGGTGTTCCTGTCCAGGTGTACCTGTCCAGGTGTTCCTGTCCAGGTGTTTCTGTCCAGGAGTTCCTGTCCAGGTGTTCCTGTCCAGGTGTTCCTGTCCAGATGTTCCTGTCCAGATGTTCCCGTGCAGGTGTTCCTGTTCAGGTGTTTCTGTCCAGGTGTTTCTGTCCAGGTGTTCCTGTCCAGGTGTTCCTGTCCAGATGTTCCTGTCCAGATGTTCCCGTGCAGGTGTTCCTGTCCAGGTGTTTCTGTCCAGGTGTTTCTGTCCAGGTGTTCCTGTCCAGGTGTTCCTGTCCAGATGTTCCTGTCCAGATGTTCCCGTGCAGGTGTACCTGTGCAGGTGTTTCTGTCCAGGTGTTCCTGTCCAGGTGTTTCTGTCCAGGTGTTTCTGTCCAGGTGTTCCTGTCCAGGTGTTTCTGTCCAGGTGTTCCTGTCCAGATGTTCCTGTGCAGGTGTTCCTGTTCAGATGTTCCCAGCCAGGTGTTCCTGTCCAGGTGTTCCTCTCAAGGTGTTTCTGTCCAGGTGTTTCTGTCCAGGTGTTCCTGTCCAGGTGTTACTGTCCAGGTGTTTCTATCCAGGTGTTTCTGGACAGGTGTTTCTGTCCAGGTGTTCCTGTCCAGGTGTTTCTGTCCAGGTGTACCTGTCCAGGTGTTTCTGTCCAGGTGTTCCTGTCCAGGTGTTCCTGCCTCTGACCTACTGCTGGTCATCACCTTGGTTTCCTCAGCAACCTGCTTCTGGATTTTCAGTTCAGAGCATATTCAGGGTGGAGGCGGTTAACCAGTTCTAAAGTCATGATTGGGTTTGACGGCAGCTGCGACTCCTCGACCTGACGTCTGGAGGACGACGAGATCGTCCCTGCCGGCGGTAGGCTGTCTTTGTCCTGTCCCGCACCGTTTCCACAGTCTTTGTCCTGTCCTGCACCGTTTCCACGGTCTTTGTCCTGTCCTGCACCGTTTCCACGGTCTTTGTCCTGTCCTGCACCGTTTCCACGGTCTTTGTCCTGTCCCGCACCGTTTCCACGGTCTTTGTCCTGTCCCGCACCGTTTCCACGGTCTTTGTCCTGTCCTGCACCGTTTCCACGGTCTTTGTCCTGTCCCGCACCGTTTCCACGGTCTTTGTCCTGTCCCGCATCGTTTCCACGGTCTTTGTCCTGTCCCGCACCGTTTCCACGGTCTTTGTCCTGTCCCGCACCGTTTCCACGGTCTTTGTCCTGTCCCGCACCGTTTCCACGGTCTTTGTCCTGTCCTGCACCGTTTCCACGGTCTTTGTCCTGTCCCGCACCGTTTCCACGGTCTTTGTCCTGTCCTGCACCGTTTCCACGGTCTTTGTCCTGTCCAGCACCGTTTCCACGGTCTTTGTCCTGTCCCGCACCGTTTCCACGGTCTTTGTCCTGTCCCGCACCGTTTCCACGGTCTTTGTCCTGTCCTGCACCGTTTCCACGGTCTTTGTCCTGTCCTGCACCGTTTCCACGGTCTTTGTCCTGTCCCGTCCTGTCCCGCACGGTTTCCACGGTCTTTGTCCTGTCCTGCACCGTTTCCACGGTCTTTGTCCTGTCCCGCACCGTTTCCACGGTCTTTGTCCTGTCCAGCACCGTTTCCACGGTCTTTGTCCTGTCCTGCACCGTTTCCACGGTCTTTGTCCTGTCCCGCACCGTTTCCACGGTCTTTGTCCTGTCCCGCATCGTTTCCACGGTCTTTGTCCTGTCCTGCACCGTTTCCACGGTCTTTGTCCTGTCCCGCACCGTTTCCACGGTCTTTGTCCTGTCCCGCACAGTTTCCACAGTCTTTGTCCTGTCCTGCACCGTTTCCACGGTCTGTCCAGGTGTTCCTGCCTCTGACCTGATAACAGCTGGATAGACTCCAGCAACCCTGACCTGGATAAGCCGTACAGAAAATGACTGTATCACAGAATGAATCACTCAGTCGTCGAGGTGTGAGGTGGGGGACTGGGGGGCTACAGTTCCTCAGCAGTCAGCCCCGGTTCGATTCCCAGTCCAGGTCCATTTGCTGCATGTCACTCCCCACTCTCTCTGCCCCTTTCCTGTCATTGTACACTGTCATATAAAGGCCACTAGAGCCCAAAAATCCTTTAAAAAAGAAACAATGTCCGAACTCATATCATTGAGTTGAAACAATTATTTATTTATTTTTTGCCATTTTTCTGGCACAATTTCTAAAAGTCCCTCTGAGGTTATCCAGGCAGTGTCATAAACAAAAATGTTAGATTTGGAGTGTTCTGGTATTGCACTAAAGCTCAACAAAGTTTATTTTGGAATGTATATTTTCTTCAGATAAAT
Source organism: Atherinomorus stipes (assembly GCA_023101725.1). Classification (NCBI taxonomy): domain Eukaryota; kingdom Metazoa; phylum Chordata; class Actinopteri; order Atheriniformes; family Atherinidae; genus Atherinomorus; species Atherinomorus stipes. The sequence continues at coordinate 2,249 of JALJCO010001266.1, read as the reverse complement.
AACTACATTTATTTTATTTTTTCAAATGTAGAGAAACTGCAGAACAGCTGGATACATTGTTTATTTTGGATATATTCATGTTTTTCTATGTTTTTTCACATTAGTTTAACATTCAAAGTATGTTTATCTTATTCATTTAATGTTTTATACATTGCAAAACAGCTGCAAGGTTCATATTTGTAGCCTATATTCATTTTCAATGCTAGAAACCTTAGAAAGAAATGCTAAAGGAATGCATCGTGTACCAAGAAAATAATTGTTTGAATAATCATGAAATAATTATAATTACAAAATAATTATGATTTTTTTCCTTACGAGGGGGCACGGCAGGTAAAACCCCCATTCTTTTCTTTCACCTGGTCAATTGTGAGATTTGCGTTTGTTCCCTCCTTCAACATGTTTTCTTTCAGACTAAAGTAAAAAAAACATCCAAAATAAACATTTTAGGGTTTTATTTCTGATACTTTGTCTGATGCACCCAAATCCCTGAAAATGCAGCTAAAGTTGCTGTTTTCTCTAAATGAGTTTTTCTCTTATTCCGGTCAAAAATCTCCACTTCAGGAGCACTTACAGAAACCAAACTTTCACGTTCTAATCCTGACTGGATTCTTAAAGTTTTTACAGAAGGATTCTTTCATGTCTCATTCACAGCCTGATTATAGAACATTTCATCCCAAAAATATGACAAAAAATGAGCTTTTCTGGTTGCTGACAGTATATTCCAAATGTGAAATGATCTGTAGGGATATCCAAAATCCCCTCTGGAAAAACCTTTGTGATTAATATGTGAACAAAATTCAAAAGAAACTTTCAACCTGGTTTGATCCTGTTTAGATTTTACAAGAAATGTGCAAATTAGCGCGTTTTTGGCTACAAAACACCTCATTTGCATATTTAAACATAAAATTTCAGAAAACTTGCAACACAGAAACTGATCGCCCTGATGTGGGGGATAAAGCAGGAACGTTTCATGCTGATACCAGTTATTAGCACGTTTCCCGTCCTTGCCTGGAGTGTCTCGCCTAATCAAGCAGCCCCCCACCAAAGTGTGTGTTACTTTGGAGATGGGGGCTCCTAAAGCTTGAAAAGCCCCGTCCTCCATCACTAAGAGAACGAGAAGCAGGGTGAGGGGGGGTGAACGCCTCTGCAGAGGACTGATCTGCTGGATTTATGGCTTCTCCTGTACCCGTCTAAATTTGGGACGGGGCCGTGTTCAGAGGCTGATGGGGAGTGATTTACGGCAGGTTGCACGCTGATTTACAGCTGCAGCAGCCTCATCCTGCATGGTGAGCGCTGCACCTTCATCCACGCTCCCCCCCCCCCCCCCCCCCCCCCCCCCCCCCACCCCCCCCCCCCCCCCCCCCCCCCCCCCCCCCCCCCCCCCCCCCCCCCCCCCCCCCCCCCCCCCCCCCCCCCCCCCCCCCCCCCCCCCCCCCCCCCCCCCCCCCCCCCCCCCCCCCCCCCCCCCCCCCCCCCCCCCCCCCCCCCCCCCCCCCCCCCCCCCCCCCCCCCCCCCCCCCCCCCCTCCCCCCCCCCCCCCTCCCCCTCAGCAGCCTCATCCTGCGTGGTGAGCGCTGCACCTTCCTCCCCCCCCCCCCCCCCCCCCCCCCATCAGCAGCCTCATCCTGCATGGTGAGCGCTGCACCTTCCTCCACGCCCCCCCATCAGCAGCCTCATCCTGCATGGTGAGCGCTGCACCTTCCCCCCCCTCCACGCCCCCCCCCCCCCCCCCCCCCCCCCATCAGCAGCCTCATCCTGCATGGTGAGCGCTGCACCTTCCTCCACGCCCCCCCCCCATCAGCAGCCTCATCCTGCGTGGTGAGCGCTGCACCTTCCTCCAAGCCCCCCCCCCATCAGCAGCCTCATCCTGCATGGTGAGCGCTGCACCTTCCTCCACGCCCCCCCCCCCATCAGCAGCCTCATCCTGCATGGTGAGCGCTGCACCTTCCTCCACGCCCCCCCCCCCCCCCCCATCAGCAGCCTCATCCTGCATGGTGAGCGCTGCACCTTCCTCCACGCCCCCATCAGCAGCCTCATCCTGCATGGTGAGCGCTGCACCTTCCTCCACGCCCCCCCCCCCCCCCATCAGCAGCCTCATCCTGCATGGTGAGCGCTGCACCTTCCTCCACGCCCCCCCCCATCAGCAGCCTCATCCTGCGTGGTGAGCGCTGCACCTTCCTCCAAGCCCCCCCCCCCTCTAGCAGCCTCATCCTGCATGGTGAGCGCTGCACCTTCCTCCACGCCCCCCC
>JALJCO010001263.1:0-32039 GCA_023101725.1 Atherinomorus stipes | reverse complement strand
ATTTTATCCTACTTAAACAAAAGAAGTTTAATTCACTGGAGAGAAATGTGGACATTTTTGATGAGTTATAATGGAAGTCAATGGGAGGCGTAGGTCAACTTTGGAGAAACATAGCTCAAAAACGGCACATTTGAGGAATTTGGAGACAAAGTCTAAATGAAGCTGACAAGATTTCCTACGTTTTGATCTATAATTTATGTCTGTATAATGAAAGCTGTAGGAGTTATGGGCATTTGTCTCACATCTGAAAATGCTTCAAACTTTAGAGTGCAGCCAGAGTGCTGAGGGATTTAGGGTTTTTCTGATTTTTTCTGAAAATGTAGCTTACCGTTGTGTCGAAACCTGAACAGATATGTAAATATCCCTTCACATAGTGAAAGTTTCATCCTTCCTGACCCATTTAAACTTTGAATGGTGTCTCTATGTGATGGTATGGCTGAGCTATAGAGGTCCAAAGTGACCTGGGTTTTGGGCTTTTCTCGGCTGATCCTGAACAAATCCCATTCATTTCTATGGGACCAAAGATTGCAGTTTTTTGCGAATTGCGTAAACACCGTTTGAGTTTTGCGCGGACAAATGACAAGCACACCATTCCCGGCCGAGACGCTCGTTTTGATATAACATTTGTGGGGGTGCAGTCAAAGCCCTAGGAGGAGTAGGCCGTCAAAGCATAGGGAGGAAACTGAAAATAGGGTAGCAAGTAAATACTAGAAAATTTCTGAAGAAATTTTGAATGCTGCCAATCTGCTACCCACGTCGAACAGAGCGGCAGCCATGTTACAAAGATGGATTAACAGACAGAAAGACAAAGCTGTGAGACAGACTGTGACACAGACAGAGAGTGAGTGAGACAGACTGAGAAAGACAGACAGAAGGTGAGTGAGACAGACTGAGAAACACAGAAAGATGCTGAGTGAGACAGAGACTGAGCCAGACTGACTGTGAGTGACACAGACACCGTGAGACAGACAGATAGATAGATAGACACTGTGAGACAGACTGAGAGAGAGACAGAAAGACACTGAGACAGACAGATAATTAGAGTGACACTGACAAACAGACAGACACTGTGAGACAGACAGATACTTAGATAAATAGAGAGACACTGAGACAGACAGACACTGACAGACAGACGGACAGACACTGTGAGACAGACAGATACTTAAATAGAGAGACACTGAGACAGATAGACAGACAGACAGACAGACAATGTGACAGACAGATACTTAGACACTGAGAGACAGACAGACACTGTGAGACAGACTGTAAGTGAGAAACAGACTGAGTCAAACTGTGAGTGAGACAGAGACAGACTGTGAGTCGAACAGAGACTGTGAGATAGACTGTGAATGAGACATAGACTGTGAGACAGACTGTAAGTGAGACAGAGACTGTGAGATAGACTGTGAATGAGACATAGACTGTGAGACAGACTGTAAGTGAGACAGAGACTGTGAGATAGACTGTGAATGAGACATAGACTGTGAGACAGACTGTTAGCGAGACAAAGACCGTGAGGCAGAAAGACACAGACAGACAGAAAGATAGATCATCCACAGGACTGACAGGAGGGCAAGACTGGTGAACAGAGGGTTCAAGGGGAGAGGAAGACTGAGAAAGGAAGCACAGACATATTTGAATATAAAGAGAGAGAGTTCTAGTATTGAGGACATGGTGAGACACCAAATAAGTGGACAGAGGGACAGTCATGATGACCTCAGTGAATTTGAACCTCCAGTTTGATCATACATTGGTTTATAGATGAGGAATTAAGTCAAAGGTGAAACTAATTAACACAGCAGGGAGAACTGCTTAGGTTGTCATGACAACGCAGCACCTGTGTGTGTGTGTGTGTGTGTCACGGAATGTCAGTTAATTTCAGTTAGAAACTTTATGCTTTAGTTTTCTATGGGAAAATGCTGAATCGTCCACTGCGAGAAAACCGTAACAGATATCAAAATAATTTTTTCACCGTGAGCGCCATGAGGCTTTCAGGAACTCAGGAATGTATTTTATTTTATCCTAAGTGGAACAGAATTTAAATGGTGACAGTTTTAAGAATCAGGGCTTTTTGAGCTTTCCGTCTAGATTACAATGGAGAGATATAGGAGCAAAATGGTGACTTTCTAAGATTCCGAGAGCCGTAGTTCGAAAACGGTGCGTCTGAGCAAAAAATGTGCGGAAGGATGAAATGAAGCCAACAAGATTTCCAACGTTTTGATGTAAAAATTATGTCTGTACGATGAACGGTGTGGGAGTTATGGCCATTTGTTTCAAAGTTGGAAATGCTTCAAAAGTTAGAGTGCGGCTAGAGTGCGGAGGGATTTTGGGATTTTTTGGATTTTTCCTAAAACGTAACTTACCATTGTGTCAAAACCGTAACAGATATGTACATATCCTTTCACATGGTTAAAGTTTCAGCTTTCGTGACCCGTTTAAACTTTGAATGGTGTTTCTATGTTATGGTATGGCTGAGCTATAGAGGTCCAAAGTGACCTGGGTTTTTGTCTGTTTCCGACCAAATCCCATTCATTCCTATGGGACTGAAAATCGCAGTTTTTTGCGAATTGCGTGAACACCGTTTGAGTTTTGCGCGGACAAATAACAAGCACACCTGTCCTGGCCGAGACGCACGTTTTGATATAACTTTTGTGGGGGTGCTGGAAAAGCCCTGGGAGGAGTAGTGCGTCAAAGAACAGGGCGGAAACAAAATAAGAATAGAGAATAATAATAACGCGGAATAAACACGGAGCAATAGTAATATGTTGCCAATGCTCTATAGAGCATTGGCAGTATATTGCTCTAGAGCAATATACTGCCAATGCTCTATAGAGATTGGCAGCATAACTAGAAAATTTCTGAAGAAATTTTGAATGCTGCCAATCTGCTACCCACGTCGAACAGAGCGGCAGCCATGTTACAAAGATGGAACACCTGTGCTAAGAGATACACATTTACCTCAATGTGAATGTAAGGTGTGATAGAGAGACTGTTATAGGAACTGAGAGAGACACAGAAGGACAGCCAAACAGAGCCTGTGAGATAGATAGAGACTGACTGTGAGACAGACAGACAGATCGGGAGTGAGACAGACAGACAAATCTTGAGTGACAGAAAGACAGGCAGACTGTGAGTAAGACAGAGACTGTGAGACAGACAGATGGTGAGTGAGACAAAGACTGAGACAGACAGAGAGACAGATATTGAGTGAGATATGATTTGTCAGATTAGTGGATTTTGGAATGATTTCTGATTTTTCACCAAAGTTCAATTGCGATAGTATCAAAACTGCAACTTAAAATGTCGTTTAGACTGTTGAAGGTTTATCTGTGATGACCCCTTTAAAATTGGAATGATTGGAATATCTGAAAGTATGGCTTACTGGCAAAGCTCCAAAGTGACCTTAGTTTTTCACTCATTCTGGCCAAACACCATTCATTTTCAATGAGAAATTTAGTTACATAGATAGACAGACAGACAGACAGACAGAGACTGTGAGATAGACAGATACAGTACTTAGATAGATTGATAGACACTGAGAGACAGACAGACACTGTGAGACAGATACTTAGATTGTTCGACACTGAGAGACAGACAGACAGATTGTCTGTCTCATAGTGTCAGACAGATAGATACTGTGAGACAGATACTTAGATAGACAGACACTGAGTGACAGACGGAGAGACACTGAGAGACAGACAGACAGATACTGTGAGACAGACAGACAGACAGATACTGTGAGACAAACAGATAGATAGATGTTTTTATTCTTTGCAGCCACTGAACCAGGTGAGTCCAATCAGCCCAGTTTAATTTACTGTGCTGATTGGATTCACCTGGTTCAATAGCTGGGCAGAACAAATAGGCTCTATGGTACAAATACATGTTTGATGTCACTGAAAGACTGTGAAGAATCACTCACTTGGTCAGACAGAAAGACAGACAGTGAGTGAGAAAATAGAGAGATTATGAGAAATGTCTGTATATTGTCACTGACAGACGGCCTAGAATCACTCATGTCCTTATAAACTACTAAAACCTGTGGAGGATTCAGTTTATCATCCAGTTTCTCAGATATAATATTACATTATGAGGAAATGTGTGTGTGTGACCTCACAGAACTCCAGCAGCTGCCTCGTTGAACGTTGCTAGGCAACAGAACCTGCCTGCTTCTGTGTGTCTTCCAAAATGGCAGTTGACACAGACATATATGGATTGAATGGTCTCAGTGCACACTACCCGAACAACTGTCCGCTGAGAGAAAACCGTAACAGATATCAAAATAATTTTTTTCACCGTGAGCGCCATGAGGCTTTCAGGAACTCAGGAATGTATTTTATTTTATCCTAAGTGGAACAGAATTTAAATGGTGACAGTTTTAAGAATCAGGGCTTTTTGATTTTTCTGTCTAGATTACAATGGAGAGATATAGGAGCAAAATGGTGTGATAGAGAGACTGTTATAGGAACTGAGACAGACAGAAGACGGACAAACAGAGCCTGTGAGATAGACAGAGACCGTGACTGTGAGAAAGACAGACAGATAGAGGCTGTGAGATAGACAGACAGACAGACTGTGAGATAGACAGACAGACCGACTGTGAGATAGACAGACAGACTGACTGTGAGATAGACAGACAGACAGACAGACACAGACTGTGACTGTGAGATAGACAGACAGACAGACTGTGAGACAGACAGACAGAGACTGTGAGATAGATAGATAGACAGAGACTGTGAGATAGACAGACAGAGACCAAGATAGAGAGACAGACAGAGACTGTGAGATAGACAGACAGAGACCAAGATAGAGAGACAGACAGAGAATGTGAGATAGATAGACAGACAGACAGATACTGTGAGATAGACTACCAGATATACACTGTGAGATAGACAGGCAGGCAGACAGACAGAGACTGTGAGATAGAAAGACAGACTGAGATAGACAGACAGAGACTGAGATAGATAGACAGAGACTGTGAGATAGGCAGACTGTGAGACAGACAGACAAACCAGTTAGATAGATAGATATGGGGTTTGTGAAGTCAGTAAGTCTTTTCCCTGTCATCTATTTATTCTTTGCAGCCACTGAACCAGGTGAGTCCAATCAGCCCAGTTTAATCCACTGTGCTGATTGGATTCACCTGGTTCAGTAGCTGGGCAAAACAAATAGGCTCTATGGCACAAATACATGTTTGATGTCACTGAAACACTGTGAAGAATCACTCACTTGGTCAGACACACAGACAGAAAGACAGAAAGTGAGTGAGAAAATAGAGAGATTATGAGAAATGTCTGTATATCGACCTGATGGACGGCCTAGAATCACTCATGTCCCTTATAAACTACTAAAACCTGTGGAGGATTTAGTTTATCATCCAGTTTCTCAGATATAATATTACATTATGAGGAAATGTGTGTGTGTGACCTCACAGAACTCCAGCACCTGCGTGTGTGTGTGTCACCGAATGTCAGTTAATTTCAGTTAGAGACTTTATGCTTTAGTTTTCTATGGGAAAATGCTGAATCGTCCACTGCGAGAAAACCGTAACAGATATCAAAATAATTTTTTCACCGTGAGCGCCATGAGGCTTTCAGGAACTCAGGAATGTATTTTATTTTATCCTAAGTGGAACAGAATTTAAATGGTGACAGTTTTAAGAATCAGGGCTTTTTGAGCTTTCCGTCTAGATTACAATGGAGAGGTATAGGAGCAAAATGGTGACTTTCTAAGATTCCGAGAGCCGTAGTTCGAAAACGGTGCGTCTGAGCAAAAAATGTGCGGAAGGATGAAATGAAGCCAACAAGATTTCCTACGTTTTGATGTAAAAATTATGTCTGTACGATGAAAGGTGTGGGAGTTATGGGCATTTGTTTCAAAGTTGGAAATGCTTCAAAAGTTAGAGTGCGGAGGGATTTGGGGATTTTTCCCATTTTTCCTAAAACGTAACTTACCATTGTGTCAAAACCGTAACAGATATGTACATATCCTTTCACATGGTTAAAGTTTCAGCTTTCGTGACCCGTTTAAACTTTGAATGGTGTTTCTATGTTATGGTATGGCTGAGCTACAGAGGTCCAAAGTGACCTGGGTTCTTGGTTTTTCCTCGGCTGTTTCCGACCAAATCCCATTCATTCCTATGGGACGAAAAATCGCAGTTTTTTGCGAATTGCGTGAACACCGTTTGAGTTTTGCGCGGACAAATAACAAGCACACCGATCCCGGCCGAGACGCACGTTTTGATGTAGCTTATGTGGGGGTGCTGGCAAAGTCCTGGGAGGAGTAGGCCGTCAAAAAACAGGGTGGAAACTGGATAATAATAACGCGGAATAAACACGGAGCAATAGTAATATACTGCCAATGCTCTATAGAGCATTAGGCAGTATATTGCAGAGCAATATACTGCCTAATGCTCTATAGAGATTGGCAGCATAATAATCCGGAAGAAACGCGGAGCAATAGTAATATGTTGCCAATGCTCTATAGAGCATTGGCAGTATATTGCTCTAGAGCAATATACTGCCAATGCTCTATAGAGATTGGCAGCATAACTATGTACCACTCACACTGTGGAGATGTTCCAGGTTCCCCGATGCCAGTCTCTCTCTGGAGGCGGAGCCACGACGTCACTCTGAGCGTGGTACCATGATGTTGCACTGGGTATCAGGTTACCAGTATGTCTCCCAGCACCTCACAGAGCAATTTAGGTCTTTGTTTGATGCCAAAGTCTTCTGTGACTCCCGGACAGAATCATCTACTAGTACAATCCCCCCGGGCTGGTCACTACTGTGAGGTGTGAGAGCCACCGGTAACCTGCAGCAGTGTGTGAGGAGGAATCCACGTCGACCCCCCAGCAATCTCCACAGCTGGGAGGCAAGCAGCACTGGACACGGCCCCTCCCACCTCTGTGTGGGTGTGTTTTCTTCTGAAGGCTTTAACCAGCATTCAGTCTCCATGTCCCACCTCCAACCTGTAAGATGACACTAGTGGAAGATTCTCCCAATGTGAAAACACTTATGTCAGTTAGTCAGTCACCATCACTCTATGGAGTAATGTATGATTCATGAGTAACTGGAGACACATATATGTAAACACCCACAAGAAGTCCACTAATTCTCTTGTTCTCAATGTCTCATCAGGATGAGAAACAAAATTTATACTGGAACATTTACAAAAACAAAATATCTAAAGTATTATATATCTATGTTATACCTAAAGAAACGAAGTATGATGAAACAAAAGGACATCAAGTAAAACATATACAAAAAAGAGTAGTTATAGGCTGATAAAACCTGGAAGACCTAGTATATGAGACACCTCTTCATTGGACAAAAACATCACCTTTAGACCTTTAGATCCTCCTTCAGCTCAGTTCACTTCCTGATTTAAAGAAGTGAATGATGCCAAAATAATCTGCACAATCAGGCAGGTCTGGATGTCCTGTCAGCAGGACATATTCCAGCTAAAATCCTAACTCAGCATAGCAAAAGAACAAAAGAAAAGTGTCATCTGCGAGCAGAGCACCACACAGAAAGTCAGACCTGTGTCTGGGCCGGTTGTGGAAGTGTTCACCTTTACAGGAAATATTGGATAATTGAACCTATTGGACACATGCATCTGTGGGTACCGAACAAAAATTTTTGTCTTCATATTCAGTTAATCCAACAAAAAGAATCTATGAAAATCCCTGCAGAGTCCATGCAAATCTATAAAAACCTATGCAATCATAAAAGAATATGATGAGTAAGGAAATCCCAGATTTCAGTCGTGAGGGCTGTTCTGAGAAACACTAAACATTATCAACAAAAAGGTTTGCAAGGTTAGAGAACTTATGATGTATGAATATTTCTCAGTTATGTTCTAAGATGAAAGCTGGTGTAACTATAGCTGGAAATGTTTTTAGCTGTTCTGAACATACAGTAGCTCCACTAAGCAGCTGCTTCTCTCCCAGTCTGTGAGGAGCTGAGCTGCATGTCTGATAAGACTGTTATCTATCACCTGGAGTGTTTGTGTGCATCAGGCTCACTTAGCAGCCATGAAACCACGTTATAAATTATTTGTATTTGTGAATGAAACGCAACAAAATGAAAAATACAAATGTCTCTTCTATTTGCCAAAGTAAATGCAAATGTTGAAGTAGTTGACTGTGCAACCAGTTAACTAACCAGGTCATAACAAAATTGGTTGTTTGGAACGTATGACCATGGGCAGCCGTGCCGGCGCATGGAGGCTGTTATCACAGCAAGCAAATTCCATCGAATAAGAGGAACAAACATCACGTGTACTTTAAGCTGAACTAAACTTTAAGTGTGAGAATGTATCATCACACAAAACGCACAGCCTGGAAGTTTAACTCTTCAAGAAATGACACCATCAAATTATATTTTTTCCTCTGTCATACAGAGCAGCTTATCCCTGAAAAACAGATGTACAAGTGTAGAACTGTATACAACGTATACATCCAGATCCAGTTTCTGCTTTCCAGACTTCTCATTATGCCCTAAACAACGTGCAGTTGTCCTCAGCTACACGTCTAAAACTGTATCTACTGTCTGTTTTCTCTGTGCTGATAGAGACGGTCTTAACAGATGACACTGGGAAACAAACACTGGGAAACTAAACTGAAAAAGGAGATGGGGTTAGCAATGCTGCTCAAGGTAATGAAACCAAAAACAGACAAAACCTAAACCAAATGGGGAAAACCAACACAAACCTTAACTGATTTCTACAAAGCAAAAAGGAAAGGAGCAGCACCAATAAACTAAAAACTGGGACCAAAACCCATCAATAACAAAACAAGGCCTAGCTACCCCAACTCCAACACAAATCCAGTGTAAGACACAACAACTGAAGTCACCGAAACCCACAAACAAAACAAAGTGAGGACAGACGGATTCGAGGCCAAACAGCTGTAACCGGCCATGTAGAGACACGGACGTTTCTAATAAAACTACAAAGCCAGACTGTGGCCAGACTCATATCGGGACGTAAGGACGTCTCCTGACCTGGCCCACAGTATCTTTAGTTTAGAGTCACCCTCCTGTAGTCAGTCTGAGCACTGACACATATTAGTCCAGTCATCCACTCTCTGCACCTCTTGGATTTCAGTACCCAAAGCCTGCCAGCATATGCTTGAGGGTTTGGCTAGTGAAACTCACACTCTTCTATTTTTGTTTGAAAGCAAACTGTTTAGTTGAGGTTAATCATCATTCCATGTTTTGTATAGACAGCGTCTTATTACTACAGTAAATCAAATAAGTCGTTTCTACTGCTAACTGCTAATGTTGTGCACTGATGACTGGTTAATAATGAATTATCAGTCATAACTTAAACTAAATCCTCAACAATTGTGATTCCCAATGTGACCTTTAATGTGAGTAAGTTGGAAACATTTAAATAAATATGACTAAAAAGATTTAGTTCAAACATTGTGGACTGAACCGTGGAGTGAAGTGAACCAGTGTTCAGTAACACTACTTATTGCCTAAGTTGACACAACTTAACTTCTCTAGTTGCAGCATGTGTAAAAACTAGAATAGTTGTAGGCAACAGGTTTCCATGCAAATTTCTAGTAAACTCAACTAATCCAGTTAAGTGTACAGAGACTTTGTGGTTCTAGTGAGTCATAGCACTGGGGAGGATGCGCATACTTCCACAAAGCAGGTGGTTTTGTTATAATAAATCAGTTAGCATGAGCTCCTGGGGCCTTAACCTCTAAACTGCTCCCTCATAGGTATAATAATTAGGGCCTGGAGTGTACGTAAAGTTGGTCAGGTGCCATAAAATCTTTAGCTGATTCTGGGGCTACTGTCATTAGGGTTCATTTGGAAAACTACACATCCTCTTTCTCGTGTACCTTACGTCCTCTCTACCTTCTGTCTGACGGGTTCTTTTCTTTCTCTCCTTCTCTGCCAGTCATGCACTAGTCACAGTTCTCCCATTGGTGCACTCATGTGCCCAATGGCCTGTCTTTCCACATACATAACACTGATACGTATGCCTTGTCGTCCACCTCTTCCTCTATTACCTCTACTGTATGTCTTCTACCTCCATGTCACAAAAGCCAACCTGAAACAAGTTCATCTTCTGAGATGACTTCCTTTTTGTTGCTTCTTCTGCATGGACAGCATAAGCCATGAATCCCGTGAGGTCACAGGAAGCAAGAGTCATACAGTGCTTTCTTATCCAGCCTGGAGGCCTGAATCCCAGCAGCAAATACTTTAACAGCTGCCTGCACGTTCCATCCTCTTTGTTATCGGCTGAGTCCCTGTGTTCAACGAACCCTTCCTCCATCCGTCCTCTAAATTCCACCACAGTCTCTCCCTCTTTTTGTCTAGTCTGGGTGATAAGAGAATAGTCAACTTGTCCCTTGCAAACAGGTGCTGCTCGTTTACACAACTGAGTCACAGCAGTATTCATTGCTAGGCGACTCTCCTCCTCTTTCCTTTCACTGTTTCTCTTTTTCTGAGCCTCACTAAGCCATTTAGTAGCTGCCATTACATTTTTTTTCCATCTTGTCTCTCTTCTTATACTTTTTGAGCGCCTTTAATTGGTTTACAAGTCTGGTGCACCGTGCCACATCCAGAGTCCCATCAAAGCCATAATCAGAGTCCCATTTACAGAGATATCTCACTGACTCTGGGTGTGTCGCAGCCATATACTCAGCATCTTCAGAACACACGGATGCTACTTTACTGCGATTGCTCCCCATGTTTTGACCTTATGAAGGTTGTGACTTCGTCAAAAGGAGATTTCTCCAGCGGACCCTTTCCCTCTTTCCCTTCACGTCAACCTATTGATTGGTCCAGACGTGAACACGGGGTTCTATGGGTGTGAGGAAGGTTTTAGATCCTGATCAGAAGTCACCTAAAGCCTTCATGATTTTAGTAAAGGATTGATACACAGTACAGACTTTACGTTCAATCAAAACAATGGAAGCATCAGAGAACAGTGTGATGCCACACAGTGCATCGCTGTAACTTTGGGCATTAAAAACTTAATAAAAGTCACAAATATGTGAGCATCAAGCTGCAACGTCTGTGGTCTAAAAATCTGGGATGCTGCATTCACTGCATCCACCTTAAATACACCTGGACAGGTTAGTCCCTGTGTGAAAGCTTAATGTTGTCTTCTAGCCTATGGCTGAGCTGGATTAGCAACGAGCTTAGCACTGTAGCTGTGTTAGCGCGTTACAACCTTTGTACTACAGTAATGTTCACTTCATCAGATTAGCTCTACTGAATGTGTTCAGAATAATGAAATGTTTACTGAACACTGTTTCCATTCTGTGACATTGCCATGACAACATTAATCAGGGACCAAACTGGAATCAGACCCTGCTGTAAACAATGCAGGTTTACTGGGTCTGTTTATTATATGACAGTTGACGGTCCCGTCACTATGCCTCCGACTGATCGCGCGCTCTGGCTATTTGGCCATGGGGATATCCCTTTGGCTGACTGGTAAGCATGTGTGACTCTCATCCGGGAGTCTGTGGGATTGAATCCCGCCTGGGCCCTTGTTTCATGCCTTGCCACAATTAGAAAGGTCCAGTTGTTGTTGGTTTTGGAAAATCAGAAACATTTATTGAAACCAGGGTTCCCTCCAGGATTTTTTTTAAACCGTGGGGGAGGTGACGATGACACAAATTTTGAAACTATGACTACTTCAAACTGAATGTCTTTCTAAATAGTTTTATTTAAAAATATAATGGCACAGTTTGCAGCCTGGCTGAGAGCACTTCATTTTCCTAGTTTTTTTTTTTTTTTAAAGAGTTCTAAGGCTTTGTTGTAAGGAAAGTCTTTCAGGCGTCCTGTTAATGCTGAGGAGCATGCATGCAGCCAGATGGTCCCCCTGCAGCCTGTTTCTAAGGTCTGTCTTCATCTACACAAAAACAGTTGAAAGTGAGTGGTGAAAATTGGAGAGAAACCAAACCGTCTGACCAACAGTTTACAATTAACCAAATGTCTGACCCTGTTCATTGTAGAGAAATCTCCCTCACAGTTGACAGATGATATGGGTACTGTCAACACTATGGCTGCCAGCTGGCTCAAGCACAGATACAGGAGTCCCCATTCATCATTTTGGGATGCCAGGTTCATTATTTCATCTTGCTGGTCATAACACTGATCAGGGGTCCTCAATCATATTTCTATACAATTCCCCTCTTGCTTAAATTCTCATTTTACCTTGAAGGCTAGCAGATGCTGCTTATAGGATTGTCCACTCTTGCAGCAATGCTGGATTTTCTGGATGCTGCTGTGTCTGCTCTGCAGCTCCTGCCACCTCTACTGTGTGATACTAGATGGGGAGGGGGGGCGGCAGGGCGTAATAAACTAAACGTTCTTTTACGTCGGTCTCAAAAGTTTCTAATAAGACCAGAAAGTGTCACTAGTCTGGTGCTAGCGGTTTTATTAAAGCAGAACTCATTAACTTTTTCACCTCAATAAATGCTTTTCAGAATCCTGGTGGGGCTGAACAAAGTGCTCTACCTGGTGCCTGGTCACCAGGTAGAGCACTGAGCCTCACGGCCGAATAGGCTCAGTAATCACTTGTCATGTCCACAAAAAGTAAATAAAAGCTCACATTCTTGCCTGCAACCCACCAACACCAGAGAAAAGTATAGCCCACGGCATATTTACCCGCAAAATGTGGGTAAAACGTCCCACTGCAGGAGATGCAGGACTCTGCTTTGAGCAGCTGCAAATGAGCTGCTGCTACCAATGTAGCAAAGTCGCATCAACAAGCTAGTAAAAGCTTAGAAATATATTCAGGGATCAGAATAGAGGAAAGGTAGAAAAGATGTCTGTGTGCTGTGGGGGTGTAGGGGAGTACGAACTTTACGACAGTGAAAGGACGCCACTAGGGGAAGCCCAGAGCTGAAGCCCCGAGGTGAAGTTACTGAGTTCTGGTTTAAAAGAAAGTTATAAGAGGGTCCAAAAACTTGCTAAATAGTAGAAACAAAGATGCTGAGTTGTGCCGTGTGCATCAGCGTAATCGGGTGTACCAGAAACTCTGCACTAACAAAAGTTCCGCTTCCAGGAGGATTCTATTGTGTTTGGCGGACTGGGCGTCGACAAAAGGAATCGAGGAATTTAAAAATTTAAATGATTCCAGGAGAACTGGAGAGTTAGTCCCGCTTCTCATCGATACTCGTCCAACCCTAGTCAAATATAACCTAGTTGTGGTACCTTTCTTTCACCCTTTTCTCTCCCTCTACGTCACACTGTTGTCTCTCCACTAGTCTTTGCCTTTCCTGCACCACAGCCAGATGACAGACAGGTAAGTGGGGACTCCAGCGTTGGTTTTTCAAGATAAGGGCATTTCAAGGCAGCGTAGCGTCACATTTAATGAAAAACATCACGAAACATGAAAAACACCATGCTTTGTGCCAAAATCACATTTCATACGATAAGTTACATTGATATAAACATAAAACAACATAAAACAAAGGTTAAAAAAAAATCAACAACATTATTCTGAAGTAGGGCTGGACGATGAATTCAAGCTATCCAATATCTTTATATCGATCAACAGAGGTTTTTTCAATATCAAAAAAAGAGGGTCAATAAAAGTTCAATATAGAAGCACAGTTTTCTGCTGTAGCCTATTGGGTAGCATGATACTACAGTCACTCCTTTCCACCAAACCAATCACGAACACAGACCCAGGCAAAGGCTGAACTGGAATTCAGTGTTATGCTCCTTTCAGACTTCCACTGGAAAGCGGTAATATTGTGAACTCTGTCCTTTATAATGCTGCATTCAGACATGCGTACCGGTCTTTTACCTCAGAGATGTAGCGGACATGTACCGGCTGCTCTACATGTCACAAGAGCGGAAATGTTGCGGCCCGTTGTTTCGGCTAAAAGCACAGGAAAATGTTCCGGACAGAGTTGAAGGGAGAGCGGGGGGGGGGCTGTGCTGACTTTTCCGCAACATTTCGTGATGTATGAAAGCGCCCGGGACATGATAAGTCTGCAAGGAAGCAGCATGTTTGAAAAGACGAGTCTGTTTAAAGAGTGTACGGAAGTCTGAAAACGGCTTTAGTGTGATCGTTATTATGAGTAGGTCATTCAGCAAAAGCTTAAATGGCCAGGGCTGCACCTACAATAGCTTTTAATTTGGTAATAGCTTTTTTTTTCTTTTTTCACAAATATCGATATTGATCGATACAGATTTTTTTTTATCGATAATCTTTTTTTCTATATCGTCTAGCCCTATTCTAAAGGTGTGGTGGGTTTTATTTTGCCATAGCAGTGCGCCACGATCAATAGGTTGGTTGCGCCATACGTCACGTTCATAAGACGCTAGCGCGCGAAATGCAGACGGAGGGCTAGAAGGAAAGTCGCCTGTAATATCCGTGTGGAAAATGCCTCTGTGTCTGCAGTTTATGGCTGCTCCAATCACGCTATCAAAGAAAAGGATATTTTTTTTTGGAGTACCTAAAACTGTTGTTAACAAAGTTGAAAAATGTCACAATGCTGCAAAACGTGGATTTTAAACCTCCGCCTTTGATTGGGAGGAGCAGAGTCTACCAATGCCAGAGTTCACAGCGTCCACTTTCTAAAACAGGTAAGATAGTTTATTATTATTTTATCATTTATTGTTAAGGCCATTTCCCCACTCTCTCTGGCAGCAAACCAGTTTTTAGGGGGGTTCTGTGGATCTCTGTGACTTGTAGACCTGGTTTGGAGAAATGCAGTTTGACTTATGCACAGCCTACAATTCCATTAGGAATTTGGGAAAACAGAAGTAAAATAAATTAATATACAAAATCCAAGCACATAAAAACACTTAGCATTAACAAAGTTATGAGCTAGGTTATTTATATAAAATAGCATAAGTCACTATTACCCGCAGAAACAAGGTGACAGCCATTCAAAGCTTATCTGGATCCTGGTTGATCCGACATGAACCAGAATAACTGTCGGCTTCTCGGCTGCTGAAGGCTTCATTCATCAACAGACTGAGGTAAAGTCATGAGCGTCGCTTTCTTTTTGTTTTTTGTTTTTTTTTGGGGTTTTTTTGCAGACCTTGGGTGGATCTCTGCCCCCGCTTGCAGCCTCATTCTGGGCTTTTGCAGCAATCTCCTGATGAAGCAAGTTATGTTTAAAAAAAAAAAAAACAGCTGATCATCCTCGTGTGTGATGGTGGCCGAACCTCACACATCCTCCACTGCTCACAACCAGGTTAACACCGTAACAGTGAGGTTGCCGTCTCTTTCTACTTGCGCCACGGTGTAACGACGACAGTTTCATCCTCAAAATGTTTCAGAAAACAACCATGAGACCGTGCAGAGTTGTCAGACCCCTGCTGTGAGAATCCAGATCGTTCAAGTCTAGTTCGTTTGAGGAAACCCACGAGACCGTGCTCTTAAAGGTATAGTACACCCACAGAATGATGTCCGTTCATCATCACGTTGCAGGTAGTGAAGTCTGGCTCCTGTGATGCAAACATACTGTAACACAAAACAAAAAAGGCTTTTATTGTATTCATAGAAATAGGACTTTTCATTAAAGCTGATTTAAAAACATGCTCCTGGTAGGTTTTAAAACATCATATAACTGATCATGTTAAATTTTGGAATAACATGGAAATATCTTTTTATGTTTAAGAGGTGATCATTATTGTATAAAGTATCCTGGAGATCAGGTCATATATATATTCTCTATATGTAGAAATATTAAAGATGTCTGGCTGGGCCTTTATTGATTACATATAAAACAGACATGTAAAATTAAAATGTGACCTGTTTCCAATAATACGACAGGTTGTACTGGAGAATAAAAGGAAGTGATTCTTTAACTTTTCATTTTCTTTGCACTGTTAATCTGTTATGTGATGCAGCATCAGCTGATGACAGGTTGGAAAAAAAAATTTTATGTTAAAGTTGTACTTCCATGGTCATTTCATTAATATTTCTGTGTTCTCCATTATTATTGAATGCATTCTGCATCGTTTCTGTTTAAAAAAAATCTCTGGTTGCTTTGTATCCAGCTGTATTTGTATAGACTACTAGAAGAGAGGCTTGTGGTCCAACGGCAGCTTTTCCGGGTCCTTCTTATGAATTTCCGTCTGATTGGCTGCCTCCCATCAGTGTATGAAGGAAGCTCCGCCCTCCGCTCTTATTTTGTTACAGACAGGAAATAGAGCCGACAAACAAGTTTGTTCCGCCATGCTAACAAACAGTTAGCTAATTAGCTTCTCAACTCCGAAGCTACAGTCGTGCCGTCTTTACTTCTAGTGTGTAGTGGAGGGTTACCTGCCTTCCAATGGACAGATAGAAACCCCACGTGGGATACGCTATTTGAAATGTGACGTAGGAGTGCAAGGCTGTTCCCGATTCGCTCTTTTCTTCGTATTGTTTCTCTAAAGAGAAAGCAAAGCCGACTGGGGGCAACGCAAGGCTAGCGGAGTCAGCATGTGTAAACAAGGGGAAACCTTCCGTATTTCAGAAGGAGCAAGTTAAACGGCTTTTCAGTGGAAGGAGGCCTTTAATGTATAAGTCTTTTAGCTTGTATCAACATTTTCTTGATCTAGTTAATAATAATGTGAGATTCTGTGAAACTCAGCTTCAGTTCAGTAAACAGAGGCCCAGAGTTGCTGATGTTGATAAAGATACCAGAACGTTTTCCCTCTAAAAGCTGCTGATGCGTTTTCATGATGGGGGGAGGAACAGACAAGAGAACCTTTTTGGCAAATGCATCAATATTCCAAATGTAAATGCATCATCATTTAAAACCGAAAGACAAATGAATGATATATTGAGTGAAATTTGTTTTTTAAAAGAAAAATCTTTTTAAGCTTTTTTTTTTTTTTGGTAAACTGTAGAACAATTGTTTTAAAACTGAAATCTTCTTTTTCCATGAAGTTCTTTTTCAGAGGCAGCAAAATAATAAATTAAATGCTCTACTTTCTATTTAAGTCTTATTTTTCTTATAAACAAAGTGAACATCATTGTTATTGAAAAATAAAGTGCAAATAGTTGATTAACAGCATAAACCACTTGCTCCTCTCTGTTATGACTTTTGTTCACCAAACCCCTTACCAGTGAAGGAACTACTCTCTAATACTGCGTCCCAAATCACATACTTGTATACTCATTACTCAAAATTTTGAGTATACTGCATCTAAATGAAAAACAGTATGCATAGTATGTGAAAATTAAGTATGCAAAAGTACCCGGATGACGTACTCAAACCCGTCAAGATTTTGAGTACGCGACTGTGGACACTCACCAATGGAAAGATGGCAGTGGAGAGCGGTTCTTCATATGAGTCCACAGTGAACACGGCGGCTCTTTACAAATGTAAGTTTGTGTTGTTTTTCTCAAAATGCCTTTTACCATGAAGAACCACCAGCTGTGGTTATTTTCAGCATATTTGTGGTGTATTTGTGTTTACTTATTTTTTAAAGTAGTGTCCTCACAGTAACATGTAACACTGATGCTTCAATAACAATGATGTAATATAATTACCTTTTACTCACATTATGTATTACGCTCATACTTGTGTGTTTTTTCATATTAAGTATTTCTAGCACACTTGTAATTACATCTGTGTGGACACAAGTTTGAGTTTAAAATTACGTCAGATGTACTAATAGGTTCACACAAATTACCATCGGCTGCAAACCTGCGCAGCTTCAGCCAGTAGCAGGAGGAGGTCATTTTGCCGGCGCCGATTTCGACGTAAGGCTTCCCTAAGGATGTTCATGTTTTCCTGATGAGAAATAACCAGAAAAAAAACACTTAACGGTAAAAAGCGCCGGCAGAAGATGGCGGCAGTGCGCTGTGGCTGTACGCCGGTCAAAAATTTCCGTAGAAGAAGTCGACACCGGTGTTTCATTTCCGGTGAGTACTCCACACGGGAGTATGCGATTTGGGACGCAGCATAAGTTTCTGCTCTGCTGAGAAAAGAAACTGGCAGGACAGTATTTAACTATTAATATAATAATAAACTGTTGGTTAATCTTTTAACAGAAGAGGTTTGTGCCCCAGTTTAATCTCAGGCGTAAACGGAGGAGTTAACCATCCCGCAGTGAGGGATAAGATGATATAAATATAACAAGGACAGACAGAGTCAGAGTGGTTCTGGATTTCAGGGGGCCCTAAGCAGAATAATGTTTGGGGGCCCTACCCCTTCATGCCATGAACAAAGTTTTTGGGTAGACACAACACCTTAAGTCAGAATATAATGCGCATTAACTTTTCAAAACACTCTTGGAACATAGTAAATGAAATATGATAATATTTACTAGGAATAGTGCTGTTAATTTGCTGAGTTCAGCGTTTCACGGATTGTAATTTGTTGAGTGTGGAGAACATCTTCAAGAACTGAAGGAAAGCTAAACTTACAGGAAAATAGTACTCGTTCATCCATCCGTCTTAAAGGAGTGATGACATAGCAGTAAAAACTAGTTCATGTTGTTGGCATTGCTGCATATGTCAAATCCCCAAAGAAAAAAATGGCATTTTTTACAGCGGGTGATTGTTTTGAAACGCCAGACCTCCTTTCCTCAGTAAAACAGTTGGGTGCGGTAATGATATGCAGCTTTACCCGGAGACCAAGTTGACTTCATTTTGATTGGCTACACCTTATTTGGCTATAACCTTATTTAGGGAAAGTAGGTCAAGCTGCCCTAGCAGTCGGAGTTTGCTAAAGGCTAACTGTTAGCAACATGGGGACTTCAGACAGTGAGCTACGTTTATCAGACAAGACAGTATTTACAAAATAAATAAACTTACAGGTAATGACAAGGTTGTGGTCGCCTCCCTCAGTGTTGCTGCAGAAGTTTTCTTTTAAATCCATTTGTATGTTAACCCAGACCTGACTGCTTAGCAGTCACTCTCCCACTCACAGTTGAATCAGACAGGGAGGGGGTGGTGAAGCGGACAGTGCATAGACCGTTAGGAGGGGGGGGGGGGGGGCCTGTTTACTTGATAGTGTGCTCTAATTGGAGCAATTGAATTACGTAGAATGATAGCCTGCTGTCTGATTCAACTGTTTCTGAGCAGAGAGACAAAGCTGACAGACCATAAACAGGAACTTTGATTCTCACTCTGGACATTCACATGGCCTCATCAGTGCACAACAGATCATATTATACACCCCAAAACCCCAGAAAAGTGAAAATTGATGTCATGGCACCTTTAAAGAATTGGTGAAACACAGTTTTGCTGCAGATAATGCCTTGTAGAGAGGCCAGTTTATTCCACCCTCTTCACTCCCATTATATGGATGTGGCAGATGTGTATAGGACTTTTATGAAAATACTGAACAAAATGCATCCTGTTCTGCTTCAAAACTGTTTGTGTTGAACTAGTACAGGATGTGATTTGGTCTTGTATTATTTGGACCATCAGTACTGAACCATTAAAATGTCTGGGCACGACTTATTACTAAATAAGGAACAACTCCATACTATAAAGGACAGTTGGCAACTCTGCCGCTACCTTGACAAACAACTGCTTTGCTGGCTAACAGTACCCAACCAATTACTAAATCTCTTACCACCTGCTAAATGAAATCATGTTTTCAAAAAATGCTGTGACATCGAGCCTTGTTTCCTCTGACTCCGAGCGGATGGCAAGTTGGCGGGCAACTTCATCCAGACTGTCCGATACAGCCAAGTCAACCTCCACATCCATCTCAGCTTGGAGCTGAATCCTCCATGACCAATGTCAAACGGAACTGGAGGTTCCGTTTGACATTGGTCAAGCTGACCAATGTCCTCCTGACCAATGTCAGGAGACCAATTTCTCAGGAAGCTGAGAAATAAATACAAATGAAAATCCTTTCGTCAAGCTTGCTTTTGCTTGAACCGGAAGAACTTTCTTCTTCACACTCAACTGTGAATCGCTCCAGCGAGAGTTGGAGATCACGGCCTAAAGAAGCCAACAGAACCACATCATCTGCAAAAAGACCCAGTCATGGGGCTACCAAATCGGAT
Source organism: Atherinomorus stipes (assembly GCA_023101725.1). Lineage (NCBI taxonomy): Eukaryota > Metazoa > Chordata > Actinopteri > Atheriniformes > Atherinidae > Atherinomorus > Atherinomorus stipes. The sequence goes on along the minus strand of JALJCO010001263.1, from coordinate 12,087 downwards.
CCCCCTCAACGCCTCAGCTGCGCCTAGAAATCCTGTCCATAAAGGTTATGAACAGGACTGGTGACAAAGGGCAGCCCTTCCTGATTTCTTATTCATGTTAGTCACACTTAAAAGTTTCAGATCATCAAACAAATTTAAATATTAGACAAAGATAACACAAGTAAACACAAAATGCAGTTTTTTAAATTATTTTTATTGTGAAAGAGTGATTACCCCATAAACCTAATAACTGGTTGGTCCACCCTTAGCAGCAACAACTGCAATCAAGTGTTTGCGATAACTGGCAGTGAGTCTTCTACAGCGCTGTGGAGGAATTTTGTTCCACTCATCTTTGCAGAATTGTTGTAATTCAGCCACATTGGAGGGTTTTCCAGCATGAACCACCTTTTTAAGGTCATGCCACAGCATCTCAATCGGATTCAGGTCGGGACTTTGACTTGGCCACTCCAAAGTCTTCATTTTATTGTTCTTAAGCCATTCAGAGGTGGACTTGCTGGTGTGTTTTGGATCATTGTCCTGCTGCAGAACCCAAGTGTGCTTCAGCTTGAGGTCACCAACAGATGGCCGGACATTCTCCTTCAGGATTTTTTGGTAGACAGCAGAATTCATCGTTCCATTTACCACAGCAAGTCTTCCAGGTCCTGAAACAGCTAAACAGCCCCAGACCATCACACTGCCACCACCAAATTTTACTTTTGGTATGATGTTCCTTTTTTTGAAATGCCGTGTTACTTTTACACCAGATGTAATGGGACCTACACCTTCCAAAAAGTTCAACTTTTGTATCGTCAGTCCACAGAGTATTTTCCCAAATGTCTTGGGGATCATCAAGATGCTTTCTGGCTAAACTGAGACGAGCCTTTATGTTCTTTTTGCTCAGCAGTGGTTTTGGTCTTGGAACTCTGCCATGCAGGTCATTTTTGCCCCCCAGTCTCTTTCTGATGGTGGAGTCATGAACACTGACCTTAATTGAGGCCTGCAGTTCTTGGATGTTGTTCTGGGGTCTTTTGTGACCACTTGGATGAGTCGTCGCTGTGCTCTTGGGGTAATTTTGGTCGGCCGGGCACTCCTGGGAAGGTTCACAACTGTTCCATGTTTCACCATTTGTGGATAATGGCTCTCACTGTGGTTCCATGGAGTCCCAAAGCTTTAGAAATGGCTTTATAACCTTTTCCAGACTGATAGATCTCAATTACTGTTTCTAATTTTTTCCTGAATTTCTTTGGATCATTGCATGATGTCTAGCTTTTTGAGGATCTTTTTGGTCTACTTAATTTTGTCAGGCAGGTCCTATTTAAGTAATTTCTTGATTAAGAACAGGTGTGGCAGTAATCAGGCCTGGGTCATAGCTTGTGTCATCTTTGTCTCTCATTTAAATTTGTTTGATGATCTGAAACATTTAAGTGTGACAAATATGCAAAAAACAAGAAATCAGGAAGCAACGTATTCCACTGGTTTTTCCATACAGGAGGCGTCTGGAGGCTGGAATCACCAACAAACGTTTTTGCACTAAGTATTAAATAAATTTCAGTAAGCGTATTCAATACTCATTCCCTGTGTCATTTCACTATATTACACATAACTTCATTTATGGACATAAATGTTTGGATTTCTTTGTATGTGTGCATTACTTGGGTTGTTGCCGACATCTGGTGAACATTTCACGTCAAAAGCTCTACTAGAAATACATTTTCTGAGAAAATTTTTGACATGTTTGATAGGGCTGGGGAAAAAATCAATACACTGAAATATCGCAATATTTTCATATATAGATTTCATATAGAGATTCAAAAATCCAATGAAATCTTGCGAGATTTTGTAAGATAACAGTGAAATCTCGCGAGATTTCACGAAAGCCCGCAAGCTTTCTTGACTGAACAATAAAATCTCGCGAGATTTTGTTAGTAAAATAGATCGATACCACATTCTTACATATTGATCAGCATATGAAAATATTGCTACTTTGGTGTCATGGTTCAATACCAGCAGCATTTCGATACATACAGTAAATTTCCCTGCTTTCTTTAACCGTTGTGCTTTTGTCCATGACTCGTTCACCATCAGGGTCATATTTAACATGAAAACCAAAGTAGTTCCAAGCAACAGATCCGAATGATGGTGGAGGATGTTTGATTTCAAGTATAATCACTGCACAAGCAGCAGTAGAAGCAGTAGAATAACTCTAGCAGCAGAGCTCGGTTTACATAACTGTGTTTTTATATAACATTTGATCAAATACTTTATAATGAAATGAATGATTGAATCACCCTTGTGCAGGTGAAAGGTCTTTATAATAAAAAGTTATTACAAATCTTCTTTGGGCCACTGAGGGCCCCTAAACAGGTTCTTAGTTCATTTATGCCTCAGGCTAGCTCTGTTTCTAGAAACATAACCACGAAAGGCCAAAAAAGGTGTTTGATTAAACCTTTCTTTACAGATTTCAATTGATATGTTTAATTTATAATTTATATTTTAAAATATTTTGCAGCTCCAACTTTCTAAGATGATGTAATCTGAGAACACGTGTTGCATTATTCATCACAAATGTTGACATGTGACATGATGGAGGGAGGAGAGACCTTAGTGTGAGAGAAAGAAGATAAAAGACAGTGAGGAGAGATAAAGAGTGATCAGCTGCTCCTGATGATGGATGGAGCTGATCTCTACTTTCCACAACTCAACTCCTCCTGCAGGAAAACCATCCGTCCTCCATCACTATCCATCCTTATTTACTGTGGACTGTCCTCCATCTCTCTGCTCACTGTGACTCTGAACCTGCTGGTCATCATCTCCATCTCACACTTCAGGTCCTCACTCATAGAATCTCTTTATGTATCTGACAGCATGGAACTGTGACAGAATAACATGGTGATGATGCGCCTTTAACTGATGATTGTGTTTCTGCTTTATGTCTCCAGGCAGCTCCACACCCCCACCAACCTCCTCCTCCTCTCTCTCGCTGTCTCAGATTTACTTGTTGGGTGTTATTTGTTCTCTCAACTGATGTTTATAGATGGTTGCTGGTATCTTGGTGACTTTGTGTGTGTTCTTTATACTGTTCTGAATATAACCATCTCCTCAGTTTCAGTGGGAAACATGGTTCTCATATCAGCCGATCGCTATGTGGCTATTTGTTATCCTCTACATTATCCCACCGGAATCACTCCTAGAACAGTTCAGATCTGTGTGTCTCTGTGTTGGATATGCGCTGTCTTCTATGCTACTGTGGGGATGAAAGATAACCTGAAAGAACCAGGACGGTTTCATTCCTGCTTTGGGGAGTGTGTGATTGATGCTGGTTTCATTGAAAATGTCATAGATCTCATTTTAACCTTCATTATTCCCATCAGCATCATCATCCTTCTGTATGTGAGGATATTTGTGGTGGCTGTGTCTCAGGTCCAGGCCATGCGCTCTCATGCTGCAGCCGTCACCCTCCAGCGTTCAGGGAAAACATTTGTTAGGAAATCAGAGCTTAAAGCAGCTGGGACTCTTGGGATTGTTGTAGCTGTTTTCCTCACATGTCTCTTACCGTATTACTGTGAAGCACTTGTAAGTAAAAACACCTCCTTCAGGGCTTCATCTATAGCCTTTGTCATATTTATATTCTATTTTAATTCCTGTCTCAACCCTCTGATCTATGCTCTTTTCTATCCCTGGTTTAGAAAAAGTGTAAAACTCATCATCATGTTGCAGGTAGTGAAGTCTGGCTCCCGTGATGCAAACATACTGTAACACAAAACAAAGAAACCAGGCTTTAAACTGTATTCATAGAATATAGGACTTTAAATTAAAGGTGATTTAAAAACATGCTGCTGGTAGGTTTAAAACATTATATAACTGATCATGTTACATTTTGGAATAACATGGAAATATCTTATTTTTAAGAGGTGATCATTATTGTATAAAGTATCCTGGAGATCAGGTCACTGTGAGTGTGCTTGAAGTACTCACCATATTCTCTATATGTAGAAATAGTAAAGATGTCTGGCTGGGCCTTTTATTGATTACAGATAAAACAGACATGTAAAATTAGGACTCATCCTGTTTCTAATAGTACGATAGGTTGTACTGGAGAATAAAGGAAATGATTCTTTAATTTTTCATGTGCTTTGCAACTTTTACCTTGTTCAGTTTTTATAAGGTACAACATCAGCTGATGATCGTGATGGGAGAATCGGCTCTTTTCAGACAGCCAGCTCTCCATTTAAGATCTATTTTAGCCCTTTATTTTACCTTAACTTTGCAAAAAGTGAATGGTTTGTGTTTTGAAAACCGCTTTGCATTCAGTGTTTTTATAAGAAGCCTTAGTTTTATAATTTGTGCATTTCTTGTATCTTTAAACTACATATGCAGATTTACTTGCAGGTGTTACGTGCATTACACAACACAATGTACACACATTCTCCTCACCACTGTCTACTGTCTTTACTTATAGTGGAACATCTGCCCTCCTCTCTGTTTTCACATGTTGGTACGAGCCTAAATGCTCACATGTGACTGGCTGCATGGCCTTCATACTGGTCAAGCATAACAAAGCTCTGCAATCTCTCATCATCTGGGAGTCGGCTCCTCTGATTCACTATAAAATATCGGCTCTCAGAGCCAGCTCTTCTGACCGTGACGCCTCACCAGCTGATGATAGGTTGGAAAATATCTGCATTTTTTGGATGTTAATAAGAGTCATTTAGCTGGTCTAAAATTGCTATGTCTGTTTTTATGTGGTACAGCATCTGTTGATGACATTTTGGAAAATATCTGCGGCTTTGATGTCAAATATAGATTTCATTTAGCTCGTATCCTCATTAACTTGGTCTAGTCAATGATAATGTGAGATTCTGCGAAACTCAGCTTTAGTTCAGTCAACAGAGTTGCTGATGTTGATAAAGATACAGAACCAGAACTTTTTTTCCTCTAAAAGTTGCTATGAAATTTGTTTTTTTAAAAGAAAATCCTTTTGAGCTTTTTTTGTGTGTAAACTGTAGAACAATTGTTTTAAAACCTAAATTCTCCTTTTTCCATAGTTATTTTTCAGAAGCAGTAAAATAATGAATAAAATGCTCTACTTTCTATTTAAGTCTTATTGTTTTTCTTATATACAAAGTGAACATCATTGTTTTTGAAAAATAAAGTGAAAATAGTCGATTAACAGCATAAACTACTGGCTCCTGTTATGACTTTTTGCCCCAAATCCCTCATGAGTGAAGGAACTACTGCATTAGTTCCTCTCTGTTTCTACTCTCTGTTGAGGAAAGAAACTGACAAGACAGAATTTAACTGTTATCACTACCAGCTTCTCCTTCCCCTCAGATTACAGACCTAGGGTCTCATTTATAAAACTGTGCGTAGGATCATTACTAAAAGTGTACGTACACCCAAAATCAAAAGTTTGCGTACACCAAAAAAATATTCAGATTTATAAAACAGTGCGTACGCACATATTCAGCCAAATTCCCCTTTACAAATCACACTCTTCCTGGAAGTTTGCGCAGGTGAATTTGGCTCATATTCCGCCCTCTACACGCCCACATTCTACCATAGATGGTCAATGCAAAGCACCTCATGGGTGTTTCTGCATATAAATGAGCCAGCTGATCTGAGGCATTTAAAACTGAATAGTGGCGACCAAAAAGACAATGAAACGCAATTTCGTGGAGACTGAAGTGGAGGTGCTTGTTGGTGAAGTGGAGCCTCACAAAATCATTTTATTTGGGTGTCACAGGAAACACAGATGGACGTAAGTCTGCTGAGTGACAGCAGGTCGTTGTGGTGGTGAATAGATGCAACAGAGGTCTGTTCCAGAAGTCACTGTGGAGGAAACGCTGTGTCAGAGCGACTGTGTACAGAACACAGAACACCTGTTTGGTGTGGTGCAGTGTAATTCCCCCTCCCGTGCCCTCCCTTCGCCTGTAAACACCTCAGCCAGTCTTTCTCTGACAGAGTGCGCTGTGGTCAGCAGCCACTGATATGTCGGGGTGGGCACGGCTTCGGTTGTCGGGTTTGTTTGAGAAAACCCACGAGACCGTACTCTTAAAGGAATTGTACACCCACAGAATGATGTGCATCCATTTTCTACTCGCCCTCATGGTGAGCAAGACTCTGGAGCACTTTTTTAATATCTCAAATGCAGCCAGAGATCAGACAGGTTTTCGTTTTTTCCCAACTTTCATATAATGGAGCTCACCAGCGACCGATCCAAAAAGGTCCATAAAAGTCCACAAAAACTTGTCAATATTCCTTCATACTGCTCATCCAATGTAATCTAAGTGTCCTGAGTGGGTAACGTCCAAGATTTACTCCAAACGACATCATTCAGTATATTTTAAACAGGACTACATGTAGCTGCCGCGAAGCACGACCATGAGAGTTCACGACATTACGGAAGCCGTGGCAGACGAGATCACGTGTTCTTTTTTTCTTTCTTTGTTTAGAATCAATACCAACTCCTCTTGTGTTTGTCCGCAGCTCGTTCGCTCTTCTACGCTTGTATGTGTGTGTGTGTGTGTGCAAATGTTTATAGTTTTGTGTGCTGTGTTTTGTGCTTGGGTGTGTGAAGGGCTGTTTTTATTTTAAAAATGTGTTTGTTTTTATTTTCTTGAAAAGCACTTTGGGTTGCCTTTGGCAGGAAAAGCGCTTTATAAATAAAGTTTGATTTGATGTGACATTATCGACAGAGTAGGCCGCGGCCTCCGTAGTGTTGTGAACTCTCATGGATACGCTCCTTTGACTGACCCTGCACACCGGACACGAATAAGATTATTCGCGGGAATGAATTACATGTTGTCAATGTACAGACGCGAATAGCCGCGCGTTTGCTTGGGGTGGTGTGTTTGACGCAAATTTGTGGTGTGATAGGCCCCAAACGTGTGTCAAAAGGCCTTTTCACACTGGGACCGATGCAAATAAATGGCACGAAATTGTGAATAATTCGGAGGAGGAATTTTGACGCATTTGTCTATACACACCTGCTCCGACACGAAATTACGAAGATGCAAGGCAAGGCAAGGCAAGTTTATTTGTATAGCACATTTCATGTACAGAACAATTCAAAGTGCTTTACATAAAACATTATAAGCAAAAGGGAGAGAAAAAAACAATTAGAAGCATGATTCAAAATTAAAAGCATTTAAGATTAAAAAGAGAGAGAGAAACGTGCGGATTTTAACTTTTGAATAAAATCTACGTAAATGCAGCTGAGAACAGGTGGGTCTTCAGCCTGGATTTAAATAAACTAAGTGTTTCAGCTGATCTGAGACTTTCTGGGAATTTGTTCCAGACATGTGGAGCATAGAAGCTGAACGCAGCTTCTCCATGTCTGGTTCTGACTCTGGGAACTGATAAAAGGCCGGATCCAGATGACCTGAGGGGCCTAGCAGGTTCATACTGGGTCAAGAGGTCACTGATTTATTTTGGGCCTAAACCATTCAGAGCTTTATAGACCAGCAGCAGAACTTTAAAGTCTATTCTCTGATGGACCGGCAGCCAGTGTAAAGACCTGAGAACTGGACTGATGTGGTCCACTTTTCTGGTCTTTGTGAGAACTCGGGCAGAAGAGTTCTGAATGAGCTGCAGCTGTTTAACTGATTTTTTAGGTAGACCAGTAAAAACGCTGTTACAGTAGTCAAGCCGACTGAAGATGAATGCATGGACTAGTTTTTCCAGATTTTCCTGAGACATCAGATCTTTTATCCTTGAGATGTTCTTCAGGTGATAGTAGGCTGATTTAGTGATCGCTTTGATGTGTTTTTCAAAGTTTAGGTCTGAGTCCATCACTACACCCAGATTTCTGGCCTGATTGGTGGTTTTTAGGTGTATGGACTGAAGTTCTGTGTCAACCTGCTGTCGTTTCTCTTTGGCTCCAAAAACAATCACCTCAGTTTTGTTTTTGTTCAGCTGAAGAAAGTTGGGGCACATCCAGTCATTAATCTCCTCAATACATTTACCAAGAGCCTGTACAGGGCCCCGGTCTCCTGGTGATACTGTAATATATAGCTGTGTGTCATCTGCGTAGCTATGGTAACTAATATTGTTGTTCTTTATAACCTGAGCCAGTGGGAGCATGTAGATGTTAAACAGAAGAGGCCCCAGGATAGAGCCCTGGGGAACTCCACAGGTCATTTTGTCTGCTCAGATGTAAAATTGCCTACTGACACAAAGTACTTCCTGTTCTCCAAGTATGTTTTGAACCAGTTTAGTACAGAACTAGAGAGACCCACCCACTTCTCCAGTCGTTGGAGTAATATGATGTGGTCAACCGTATCAAATGCAGCGCTGAGATAAACTTGCATTTGTTATTCCAGAGGAACGTGAGCACATGCAGCAGTGACGGAGGAAGAGGCGGCTGCAGGGGAACTTCTGGATGCTGAAAACAGCTGATCTCAACGTGGAGATGCCGAATGGGGATTTTAAATATAACATTTGAAGCAAATAACCTCAAATGGCTACAAAATTTGGGGAAAACACTGCTACTTCAGCGGTGACACCCCCCCCCCTCCCATAATGATGCAGTAACAGCAATCAAACAACACCTCTCTCTTTTTCCTTTCTCTTTTTGCTTGCGACCAGCTCTGTGATGTCAGAGCGCCTTCACTGATTGGTGGATTGTGTATCTGTCGGATGCGAATATAAAGAAAATCAACCTCAGTTCGAAAAAATAAATGTCGCAAAATCGCAAGACGGAATTTTGTCACTGATGTGAACGCTCCCATTGACTTAACATTAATTTGATTCAAGCTTTTACCATGCGAATCTTTCAGACGAAATATTTGGAGTAGGTGTGTAAAGGCTTTTACTTGCGTGAATGTAGCGTTTTACTCGTGCAAACGAGGCGTCTTACTCGCGTGAATAGAGCGCATTTTGCCTGTTCGCTTGAGTTGAAAAAATTGAACTCGAGCGTTTTATACGCACGGACAATATGAGCCCTGTCACTGAAAACGAATGAGACGTGATGTGAACGGACCGGTGCTCTGCAGCTCGCTGCTCTCTTCTGTACACACTCAGAAAATAAGTACCAAATTGTACCTTTAGGGGTACAATGGCTTGTCACCGAAGTGGGTATACTGTACTTTGGAACATAAATTTATCTTTCAGGCTCCTGAAAAGGTACATGTAGGTGTCTTGAGGTCCACTTGTAGCGCTTACAGGGTACATAAATTCAAATTGTACCTCGAGGGACAGAAATGTACTCGTGTTGTCACACTATTTCTGACAGTGGTAAGAAGAGATTAAGCGCTTCTCACAGATAAAAGGACAAAGTGCTACACATAAAAGTGGTGTAATAACACCATAAATTTAGGACTGAAAACCCGGTCAGACAAAACCTCATTAACCAAAAGCTGCAGATCTCTGCAGCCGGTGTTTGACGGGATGAAATGTCACAATGCCAACACTCTGCAGAGTGTCAGAGAACCTGTAGTTCCTGGAGTAATATGCGCCTCTGTCCTTGCTACATAAATAAATTGAGGTTGTTTGTTACAAAGCCTCAATGTAATTCAAAAGGCCCTCATTTATCAAACGATTGTAGAAATGATCGCAAATCTGATCGTAAAAATGTTCGTACCATTGGACCCACGTGTGATTTATTAAAACGTTCGTATCACACCAATCTCGTCGTACGAACAAAAGAGTCTTGATAAATTCCACAGCTGAAATCCATCGTCATTTAAATGTCACGCCCACGGTTACGCCCTTAAACGTGCATAATGATGAGGCTTCACCCAGCGAGGTTGAACCGTGGAGAGGAGAGATTCTGCCAAAAAAGAAACTTTTGGGGGGATCAAGACAGAATTCCTCATTTGTGAGGTGGGAAAGATTAAAGAGATGTTTTGGCAGCTTAAAAACCGAAGTCAGAGACGTGCACAAAAACGCTGCCCCAGATACGGACAGAGAAAAGATAACTTGCAGCTTGCATTAGCAAAGCTGAGGGACAGTCTACTGACTGAGCACCTATACAACTTTAAAGTATAGATTACTTATTAGAAATGACGGATCAGCTCCGGTCTCCTCCGTATAGCCCAGTGGGGGCTCCCGGCGCATTTTCTCCTCTGACTGAGCAGCAAAACTCTCCAGCTGTCCGAGCGATGTGCAGCACTGCACAGGAGTGTTGTAGATTTTCTCAGAGTCTAAAGCAGCGTTTCATCCCGCCGGGTCCAAGTCGAACCGTCCGACACCCACCTGCCTTCCTGCAGCCCAAAACAGCGCTCCACCTGGACACCTGCGCGTGTGTGCGTACTGATGCCTACTTCCTCCTATGTAGCAGTTTTACCAGCGGGGTGAGGAGATGCACGAAGAGTGCAAAGCACTTGTCTCCTAGAACTATATGTTAATGATTTTAACAATTTGTTGAGATAAATGGAGGAATTAAATTCAGTCACAGCTATTTTTGTAATTTTGGGAACACATTCACTTTTTTCCTTTTTCTTTGCAGATGGGTTCATTCTTAGTATGTGAATACTTATGTTTAAATGACAGTTTGTGGTTTGGTTAATAAATATTTTCATGTTCTGCTGCGCTGCAAACCCTCACTGACTCAAACTTGCGTACACCAAGTCAGAGCTGTCGTGAGATTTGATCTTATTGATAAATGATAAATGCCGAGTCTTGCGTTGAAATGGTTGTAGGCACAGATTTTTGTCGTACGATCGTTTGATAAATGAGGGCCATTGAGTTTGTGTTCAGACTAGTGTAGTATTCAGTTTGGCCACAAGATGACGCTCCAGTACCAGGGAGTTCATCCTCAGCTGATGTAAACACTAGGGATGGTGAAAACGAAGCCTCATGAGACACTGAGACATTTTGACACAGCTGCCAAGAGATCGACACGAAGTCTCGAGACATTTGAGACAGTGAGCATGAGCTACATCTGCTGGCTGTGGATGTGTACTGCAGCTGAGGGAAGCGCTGTCTGGGCTGTATTCTCTCTGACACGGTGTTTAATAAAAGATACGTTGTCAACCTTCTGTTAGTGTTTCCTTTGTGGTTAATATCTTGGAATTATCCTCTGTGATAAATTAAGTATTTTTCAATAAATTCCCAAGCGATTGGAACCTGTATTAAGCACTGACAGATTAATAAACCCAGTCTCTTCAAGATTTCAGCTCGACACTCGCGGATGACGTATCGAGGCCTCGGTTAGTGTGGTCACGTGGCTTTCGGCATGCTGACACTTCCACCAAAACAGCGGTAGCGAGACTTCCGTTTCATAAGATCGAGGCGGAGTCGAGCAGACGGGCTCGAGCATAACATCCCTAGTAAACACACTCGCTGTGTGTTGTCATCCAAAGGATGAAAACAGCAGGAAAGCAGTCAGTTACAAGTTGCGTTTAATCAACTGGATAAATTCTGAGAGGTGGAGGCGAGGAGACGGCAGAGACTGGTTAAATTGAGGTACAATAGCTCGCAACAGCAGCCACATTCTTTTGCTGAAAGTGGTTGGAAGTTTTGCTGGAAGCGCTAAGTAGCTGCAGCTAGCTTACTTACGAAAAGGCAGATGGACAGATGCTCTGCAGCCGAAATACAGCGCCTGTAGTTTGTATCCTGGAGGGACAAGCAGCACCAATTTGCCCCGACAGATCATCAAACTGGGCTTAGGAAAGCCCCCGCAGAGCCAGCCACCATCCAGACGTAACTCCTGTATCAGGTGATGAAATTCACCGAGCTCCGGGCGCATCTGGAGAATCGGCTGGACCAATCTTCAGTTCTCTGACTTCCAAAGCGGGTACAACGCTGCAACTCTCTCAAAGTACTCACAATAACTGGGTTCTGCCATGTTCACCTGACTGAAGTGACTGACGAGTGACAAATGCACGAACAAAGCGTCTTATTCGTGGGTACATTACGCTTTAGTCACACGTATTAATTGCTCCATTCACGCGAAAAAAAAACAACAAAAACCGCAGAATCAAGCGAGTAAACATCCAGCATTTACGCGTTGAAATCTTGGCGTGTTTGCAAATGGAGGTGTCCTGTGTGAACACAGAGTGAGAGAGATACAGTGTGTGGGAACCTTTCTTTGAATTTGTGGACACGTTTTGGGTTATGTATGGGATCAAAATCATGCCAGAGACAGTCAGTGGATAAATTATTTAT
>JALJCO010001262.1:0-27353 GCA_023101725.1 Atherinomorus stipes | reverse complement strand
TGTTGGAAAGGCCAATAGGTGGCGCACGTGAGGCGCATGCGTGGTGCATGCATGCTGCATGCGTGACCTCCCTCTGCACAGTTTGCACAGCGGTGGGGAGAAAAACCTCCGAGCAGATGACGGAGCTGAAGAGACGGAGTTTCAAGTGCAGAGTCCTTTAGTTGGTTAACAGTTACAAGTCAGCTTTGTGTGCGTAAATAACCATTCAGTAAGTAATCTGTTTTAAGCTGAGTTTATGTAAATATGTTTAAATAAGTTCGTTTGCCTTGGGGTGTTTTAGACATTCACGTTACAGCTGAAACTTGCTTAGGCTGCCTGTATTGCCCCCGGATTACCTATTTTGTGTTTGCATGCTTTAAAGTTATGGCGCTAGTGGTAAAGGCATTTTATAGTCGATGTAAAGACCGTTTAATTTATAACTCCAAAGCCTCGCGGGCGCCTGTAATGCCTCGTGGTCACCTGTAATACCCTTAATGGCCACTAGATGTCCTCCATGTATCATGCAAGCTCAGAAAACCTATAATTTCCCTATAATTCATTCAGCTGGTGCAGCTATGTAGATTGTTTGTCCTGAATGGAAGTAATTTGAGTTTGTTAATTATGGCACACTATTATTTCTGTTAATTATTCTGGTATTGTTAGTAATAACTACATATTTTAATAGTAATTTGTTTCCTTTGTATTTGTTCTTTCTTTGTATTTTAGACCACACACACACACGGACACATCCTCGCACCTCCAAACCTGTTAACCTATTCCCTAGTGGGTTGATACGCTCCACTCTTAGTCCTACCTCTGTTCTGTGTGCCCTCTTGTGCATTGCTGTGCTGCTGCTGATAAGCCCATCATCCATAAGCCAAATAAATAAGTCAAGTTTACCTGCAAGCCTTTGACCTGTGTTCTTACCGACACACCAGGAAGACACCCTTCACATTTCCTCACCTATACAGTCCATCATCCTCCTAACAGACATCACTTCAACATCGGTCCTTCGAGCCGGATACTGTGCACTTCCTGGACATAAGTTAGCAGCATGGAACCTATCCCATCTACAGCTCAGACGGTCAGGCCTCGACGCCAGTCCCAGCCACCTGTCTACCTGCAAGCCTATGACCTAACAGGTGGCCTTAGGCATCTCAGTCAACCAGCACAGCATGCACAGAGCACTGGACAGGGTCGACAACAGGAAATGGATGAGGAGAAGATGTCAACGTCACCCCTTTCCAGATGTTCCACCCCTTTCAGCCAATGGGACGTTCTGGATGAGCTCACCTCATTCCATGACAACTATTCTCGACATGAGCAACCTGACGACCAACATCTACCGCTTGGAGCCGCTATCCCTCAGTCGGTTCAACCGCCGCGCCCTTCATCCTACCACCGACCATGGGAATATGACACTTCACAACCATGGTCCGGCTTCAGCCAGCAGCACGAACAGCCTCAACCTCGTACAAGGGAGGAGATGCTATACCCTGAGCCTTCTTTGACCCAATATGCGACATCAGCAATGCCACCAGTGCCAGTCTTAACACGCTGTGGTCCAGCTCCCCAGGCCCCTGATCATCTCAGCCATAATCTCACATCCCTACCCAGCCAGTCAAGGGGCCCCCCAACCCGGATTGCTAATCCATCCGGGCTATCAGACCAACCAGATCAGGACCCGGTCTTCGGCATGCTGGAAAAGATGCTCCATGAGTTGCAGGTTGTGAAAGACCAGGTTGCCGCCATGACACCCAGTGAGTCAAAGCCAGTTAACATTTCCCAGCAACCATACTACAGTTCTGGCCCCGAGAATGAGGCAAGCAGTCCCTACATGGATACACGACAGCCTCCTGCTCCTCACACAGGTAGGCCCACTCAGACTTGTCAGTGGTCCCCGTATGAACCACCTAGAGCTGTCTACTCCCAGTCCCACTCACCCTGGCAAACCCCGCGGTATGCGCACCCTTTAGCCCCTCCCGCTGCCCAGGAGAAGACCTACAGAGGCCCGCAGCCAACCATACCTGACTTCTGTAGTAGAGATCCCAGTGAGTTCACCCGACTGAAGATAGCCCTGGAAAACCTCTTGCCGCCAGACGCTACAGAGTTGTTCAGCTACCAGATTCTACTCGATCACCTGAAGCTAGAAGAGGCTCGCCTTATAGCTGATTCCTACCTCAACTCACCATACCCCTACAGTGATACGATGGCCGCCTTGAATGAGAGGTATGGCCAGCCTCATCGGCTAGCTCTCCAAAAGATAGCCCAGGTGATGGATTCGCCAGACATCAGGAGAGGTGATGCAGAGGCATTCGAAAGATTTGCTCTCCAGATCCAGTCCCTTGTGGGTATGTTGCGGACCCTGGGGAGAGAAGGTCAGGCCGAACTAAGGTGTGGGTCACATGTCGAACGGCTCTTAAGTAAGCTGCCAGCAGAAATGAAAGCAGCATTTCGGAGACAGCTAGGACGCCGAGCTGGCACGGTGTACACCCTGATGGAACTGGCAGATTGGCTCCACTATGAGGCATGGTGCCAAGGCTCAGATCAGCAGCCCAGCACTAAAAGCACAAGATATGCACCTAAACCAGACCAGCGTCGAGCCCAGAAGCCACCTACCCATTCTGCTACGGTGTTACATGGAGTCAACAACACCACAGAAGCGCAAACCGCTGAGCCACCTCCATCCAAATCACTTCAGCCATCAAAGGTAAAAGCCACCTTAAAAGCCTTTTGCCCATATTGCAATAATGACGAGCACTACCTTAGCCAGTGCGCCATATTTAAGGCCTTCAGCAAAGACCAAATGATAGACTGGATCCGCACTAACCGTCGCTGCTGGCGCTGTGCGCGTTCACACCAGGCCGCGCAGTGTACCCTGAAGAAAGCATGCAACATCTGTAAGGGCAAGCATCTGCAGATCCTGCATGAGGTCAACGCTAAACCTAGCAAGCAGGATTCCTGCCTGCTGAGTTCAACTACAGAAACCCTATACCTAGACAGGCCAACCGACAACAGAAGGGTGCTACTCAAGGTTGCCAGCGTTGTAATCCACCACCAAGGTAAAAGCCTCAACACCTACGCCGTTCTTGATGATGGATCAGAGCGCACTATACTGCTCTCACAAGCAGCAGCCAAGCTTGGCATTCGAGGCCCCAGTGAAAGCCTAGCCCTGAGGACCATTCGACATGATGTAAGTACCATTAATGGCTCCTCAGTTTCTTTCCAGATATCCCCTGGTATGCAGCCTCAGAAGAGATTCCAGATTACTTCAGCTTTCACTGCCCAAAACCTTGGGCTTGCCGAACATTCCTATCCTGCCCCAGTCATTGAGAGATTCAAGCACCTGAAGGATCTCCCCATTCAGTCCTTCGAGCATGTCCATCCTCTGCTCCTGATCGGTGCTGATCATACCCACCTGATTACACCTACGGCCCCGGTCCGACTGTCATCCCTGGATGGTCCTGCGGCCATCAAGACCCGCCTTGGATGGGTACTTCAAGGTCCTGCCCGCCACCTCCAGACTCAGCTGCCACCTCAGCAATGTCTTCACATCTCTCTCAGCCCAGCCGAGTTGGAACTGAAGAGGAATGTTGAGAGGCTGTGGCAACTCGATCAACTACCCTACCGCTGCGAGAAGCAGGCAACCAGGTCAAGGGAGGACCAGGAAGCTATTACTCTCCTAGAGGCCAAGACCACCAGGCAGGAGGTGAATGGTGTGCTTCGCTATGTCACTCCGCTGCTTCGGAAAAAGGACTTCCCTCAGTTCCAGGCCCCCAGAGAAGCAGTGATGCCACAGCTCAGAAGTACAGAAAGACGCCTGGCAAAAGACCCTGTCAAGGCTACGGCTTACACCGCTGAAGTCCATAAACTCCTGGAGAGTGGAGCTGTAGCAAAAATCCCCACAGAGGCAAACCCTACTGGAGAAAGCTGGTACTTGCCACATCACCTTGTAAGCCATAATGGGAAGAACCGCTTAGTTTTTAACTGTTCGTTTCAGTACAGAGGCCTCAATCTCAATGACTGGCTTCTTCCTGGTCCCACCTTGAGCCCCTCCCTCCTGGGTGTCCTCGTCCGCTTTAGGGAGCACAGCGTTGCCATCAGCGGAGACATTCGTGGTATGTTCCACCAGGTGCTGCTCCGGCCTGAAGACAAGCCACTGTTGCGCTTCCTGTGGCGTGACCTGCATAGTAGCGATGCGCCTGATGTGCTTGAGTGGCAAGTCCTTCCCTTTGGAACGACTTGTAGTCCCTGCTGTGCGTCATTCGCCCTGCAGAGGCACGTCACCTTGCACAGCACCCCCGATGAAGACATCCGGTTCTCAGTGGAAAGGAGTTTTTATGTGGATAACTGCCTGCAAAGCTTCTCATCATGCCAGGCAGCAATCCACATGGTCAATAAGCTCAGAGCTGTGTTGGCAACCGGGGGATTTGAGATCAGACAGTGGGCCAGCAACGTACCAGAAGTCGTGAGTCACCTACCATCCGAAGCCAGATCCCCCAAACTGGAGCTATGGCTCTCCCAGGACAAAGCAGAAGCCCAGGAGTCAACTTTGGGATTGAGCTGGAACTGCGACACTGATCACCTTAGCTTCAAGCACAGGCCTGTCACCTATAACGTTCTTACCATGAGGACCATCTATCGGGTGTTGGCAACGCAATATGATCCACTTGGTGCCATCCTGCCTTTTACCACCCGTGCGAAGGTGATAGTGCAACAGTTGTGGGACAAGACGAGAGGTTGGGACGACCCCACCTTGCCTGATCATCTCCTGCTGGCATGGAAGGAGTGGGAAGCCGATCTCCAATACCTGCCACAAATCATTATCCCAAGGTGTTACACCCCCACATCCATGGACGACCCTCAGGTGACCCACGATGTACACATATTCTCGGATGCATCGGAGAGGGCATATGGGTCCGTGGCGTACCTCCGCTCGGTGGACCCTGGTGGACATGTTAATGTGGCATTCCTGCTAGCAAAGTCCCGTGTAGCACCACGGAAACAGCAGTCAATCCCAAGACTGGAGCTTTGCGCTGCTCTCACAGGAGCACAGCTGGCGAAGCTACTAGTCAATGAACTCACCCTGCCCATACAAAGGGTGACGTGTTGGTCAGATTCTACGACGGTCCTCCACTGGTTACACTCTGAGTCTTGCCACTACAAGGTGTTTGTCGGCACACGGGTTGCCGAAATTCAAGAACTCACCAATGTGGAGGCATGGCGGTACGTAGAGTCGCACCAGAATCCGGCAGATGACCTCACTCGTGGCAAGAAGTTGAGGGACTTAACTGTACCTAACCGCTGGTTCCAGGGGCCCCCTTTCCTACTACAGCCCCCCAACGAATGGCCTTTGAACCCCTCTGAACCTGCACCCTACGACGACAGTGAGCTAAGGAAGAGTGCCTTCTGCGGCCTTACAACCTCCCCCTCACCAACTGATGGGAAAGAGTATCGCAGCTGGCAGGAACAGGTTGAAGCTACAGCGGAACAACTCCACAAAGACTCCAACCTGTCTGGCCAGCCACCTGCTGAGACCTACAGGGATGCAGAGCGTCACATCTTTAGGCAAGCACAAATGGACAGTTTCCCTGAAGACTACCATCTTCTACGGACTGGTAAACCCCTGCGGCATAATAGCAGACTGCTTTGCCTGTCCCCAGAGTTCGATGAGTCCAGCCAGCTCATACGGGTCGGAGGTCGTCTGCGGCGAGTCGAGACGCTTAGTGCAGATGTAGTACACCCCATTGTCTTAGACCCCAAGCACCGGAGTTGCCAACTATTAATCAGGGACTATGACGACAGACTGCATCATCCTGGACCCGAAAGAGTCTACGCAGAACTACGCAGGAAGGTATGGGTCCTCAGAGGTCGCGAGGCTATACGGAAACACCAACGCCGTTGCCTGGAATGCTGCAAGCTTAAGGCCAAACCTGCCAGCCAGAAGATGGTGGACCTGCCTCCTGCCAGATTGCAGCTGTTTAGACCAGCGTTTTACTCCACCGGAATGGACTGCTTTGGCCCCCTCACAATAAAGATTGGCCGCCGTAAGGAGAAACGATGGGGCCTGCTATTCAAGTGCCTCACCACTAGGGCAGTTCACTTGGAGGTGCTCACGTCCATTGACGGTGATGCCTTTCTCATGGCATTGAGAAGGTTCATTGCGCGCCGTGGCACACCCCGTGAACTGCATTCCGACCATGGCACCAATTTCCACGGTGGTCAGAGAGAACTGGAGACAAGCTTTAACCAGCTCAATCCACAGCTGCAGGAGATCCTGGCTAAGCAGCAGATCCACTTCGTCTACAATCCCCCAGCAGCACCCCATTTCGGAGGAGCGTGGGAGCGCGAGATCCGGTCAGTAAAGACGGCACTGCGCGCTACCCTGGGAGCGGAGATCGTCACAGAAGAAGTTCTGACTACTGTTCTTGTCGAAATCGAAGCCATCCTAAACTCCAAGCCCCTCGGCTATGTTTCGTCCGACCTGGCGGATCTAGACCCAGTGACCCCAAATTGTCTTTTGATGGGGCGGCCAGACACCTCCCTCCCCCAGGTTGTCTACCCCGCATCTGAGCTCCTCAGCAAGAGGAGATGGCGACATGTGCAGGTGCTGGCTGAACGGTTCTGGTCAACCTTCACAAAGTACTACCTGCTTGGTCAACAGACCAGAGGGAAATGGCAGAGTTCATCTCCAAATGTCCTAGTAGGTGCCGTTGTGATGATGGTGGACCCCCAGCTACCCCGCTCCGCTTGGCAGATCGGGAAGGTGCTCAAGGTCTTCCCAGGTGCCGACGGTCGGGTGAGGAGCGCCGAGGTGCAGGTCAAGAACCGAGTCTACACGAGACCCATCACCCGTCTAGTTGTGCTGCCAGAGGTCCCTGACTAGAAGAAGACTTCTAGACCAATCTACTGCTTGAGGTTGGCCTTTCCAGGGGACAAATTTGCTCTCAAATTTGGGGGCGGCTGTGTTGGAAAGGCCAATAGGTGGCGCACGTGAGGCGCATGCGTGGTGCATGCATGCTGCATGCGTGACCTCCCTCTGCACAGTTTGCACAGCGGTGGGGAGAAAAACCTCCGAGCAGATGACGGAGCTGAAGAGACGGAGTTTCAAGTGCAGAGTCCTTTAGTTGGTTAACAGTTACAAGTCAGCTTTGTGTGCGTAAATAACCATTCAGTAAGTAATCTGTTTTAAGCTGAGTTTATGTAAATATGTTTAAATAAGTTCGTTTGCCTTGGGGTGTTTTAGACATTCACGTTACAGCTGAAACTTGCTTAGGCTGCCTGTATTGCCCCCGGATTACCTATTTTGTGTTTGCATGCTTTAAAGTTATGGCGCTAGTGGTAAAGGCATTTTATAGTCGATGTAAAGACCGTTTAATTTATAACTCCAAAGCCTCGCGGGCGCCTGTAATGCCTCGTGGTCACCTGTAATACCCTTAATGGCCACTAGATGTCCTCCATGTATCATGCAAGCTCAGAAAACCTATAATTTCCCTATAATTCATTCAGCTGGTGCAGCTATGTAGATTGTTTGTCCTGAATGGAAGTAATTTGAGTTTGTTAATTATGGCACACTATTATTTCTGTTAATTATTCTGGTATTGTTAGTAATAACTACATATTTTAATAGTAATTTGTTTCCTTTGTATTTGTTCTTTCTTTGTATTTTAGACCACACACACACACGGACACATCCTCGCACCTCCAAACCTGTTAACCTATTCCCTAGTGGGTTGATACGCTCCACTCTTAGTCCTACCTCTGTTCTGTGTGCCCTCTTGTGCATTGCTGTGCTGCTGCTGATAAGCCCATCATCCATAAGCCAAATAAATAAGTCAAGTTTACCTGCAAGCCTTTGACCTGTGTTCTTACCGACACACCAGGAAGACACCCTTCACATTTCCTCACCTATACAGTCCATCATCCTCCTAACAGACATCACTTCAACACCGCTCGTCACAGCTACACGGTTTGTTTAGTAACATCTTGCTACGACCCCTAACGTAGCTGTTGGGGTGCTTGTTTTCCTCACTCTCCTTCCTGCAAAACAAGTGTCCACATCCGTTTTAGTCTAAATTCAACCCTCAGACACTCCTTGTCTTAAAACAAGCGCTCTCAGTTTGGAATCCCATTCGACAGCACACAGCGCTGACAGCACAGCTAAAAGTCCCGTAGCTGGAAACTTGAATAAACTTCCGCCATTCTTATGAGTGTTTGGACAAAAACCTGCAACACAACGCGACGGCATATCTGTAACCTTTAGCCAGTAAAGCTAAAACAAAAGGAGAAACTGTTAGCAAAACCGCTAGCTCTCCAGTCAACAAGCCGGGTGGGCAGTCTTTCACTGATGTCACATCTGGTTTTGTACTCCTGTGGTGAACAGCACCACAGTCTGGTCAGAAAAGCAGCCATGTTTTCTAATAACTCATTTATGCAGCTGCGGTTGTTTATGTTACATAGATCATCATGAAGGACGTTTTGGTCTATAAAACATGGCAAAAAATGTTAAAATCGTGTCACCAGCACTTTAAGGTGTCTACACATTCACAATATTTCCTCATTAAGTTGGTTAATAAGCAGGAAGTTACCTTTCTTTGCTAAGCAAGTGTTTTTTCTCAGAGAGCATCACATTTGTCCCTGTGGAGCCTCGAGCTACATCCCATACACTGTCGAATTATGGATACCCATTGCTTGATAGTAGGGGCTTCCTTGCAGAGCCACCATCTTGTTATGGCCTTTTTGCTGCCATAAATATTTTCATGAGGTATTTATCGTTTTTGGGTAAGCTGAAATCCATGTTCCCTAAACAGAGAGATACATGTAAAGTCAACCCTGGAGAGACCTTCAGACCTGCTAACATGGTGGAGGGTCATGTGAGCTGTAGACTCACTCTGAGCTGTCAATCAAAGCCTCCCTCCATCTTCCCAGCTGCTTTCTATAAAGATGGCTCCTTCATCAGGACTGAGTCTAGAGGTCACATGACCCTCCAGCATGTTAGCAGGTCTGATGAAGGTCTCTACAGGTGCAGCATCAGCGGTCATGGAGAGTCTCCACCCAGCTGGATCTCTGTCACAGGTGAGGAGCTTCACTCTCATTTCACACTGATTTCATCCAGTCACCTGACCAGGTGGATTCTCTCTGCAGGTAAACCTACAACCATAGCTCCGCCCCAGCTTGGGTTCACTCTCCTCCACCTGCTGGTGTTCTCTCCGTACTTCATCTCCACCCTCTTCATGGTGTCTTTATACCGACACAGAGAAACAGGTAACCATTCACTCACCTGTCTATCAATCAAACAATCAATCATGATTTTCTCTACAACCTGCTCCATCTGTCTGCAGGAAGTGACTGGCCCGTCTCCATGGCGATGTCTCCACCCACCCAGGCTGTTCAGGGATTGGGTGATGACTGTGATGATGTCACCACAGAGCATCATTTCAGCTGAACATCTCTTCTTCTTCAGACTGTAGAAGCAGAAGTTTCTAGAACTGAGGTCACCACCTGTTCATGTTTTTAAAAGCAGAGACACATCGGGCCAATTTTGGGCCGTCTGGTGTCATCGTGGAGTCTTCTGAAGTCAGGTCGTGAGTCAGTTTAGTATGTCCTGTGCTGTCGGCTGTCTGCAGCTGTCACCAATACTGTCTGCGTTCTTTTTAGGGCTGGGAATCAGTAGGTACCTTGCGATACGATACTATCACGATATTTTGCCTACGATAACGATAATATCACGATACAGTAATTCTGCAAAAATCAATATATTGCAATACATTTATCCACGATAGACCCCAGTATTTGTCCCTGAAGACATTCCAAATTTATCGACCAAACTGAATCCATGTGAAATGAATTACAAAATATTATCAATCAGTAGCACATAAGTGACATCAGTTCATATAAAATGAGAAAAACAGTAAAACAAAGTGCACGGTGGTTCTTCTTAAGAAAGCATATAAAAAATAAACATTTCAGTCATTATTTCTTCATAATCTCAAACAACTGGTTGGTCTATGAAAACCTGTACACACATTTTAATTTGTACTTTACACCATGTTTAAAGTTTAACCTGAACCTGCAGCCTGCACATAGATATCAGTGCTAATGCAGGGACTTTTCTACATGCTGAACAGTTGCAGAAAGAACAACGAAGTCTCGCGAGATCTCACTGGTCTCTTACAAAATCTCGCGAGATTTTGTAAAAATATCGATACAGCTTTTTAAAATATCGATATGATATCGCAAGACAAAATATCGCGATATTTCAGTGTATCGATATTTTGGCACACCCCTAGTTCTTTTCAGCCAATTCATCACGTTCTATCGGTGTCGGCCAGTCATTCAGTCGGCAATGGGCTGACCAATCAGACTGGAGGAGGCGATTCAGCAAACGAGAAGACCTGAAATGAAAGTGAACAAACCAGATGAAGAGCGGACATAATGCAAACTCTCACACGTCATTTGGCATTGTATTGGCACCTTAGCTGGCAGACATCGTTCTCTGCTAACAACAGCAGCTTTTACGTGTTTTCGTCTTGAGAATGGTCCGTCATCTATCGTGGCAGCATTATATTTTGCGCAGACGGTGCACTCAGGTCTGGAGTTGGCTCGATATGTTCTTGGCGCTTTTCTCACCGTGTTGGTGAGACTGAAGCCGACTGATCGGCCCGACCCTGTTTTCTGGTGACGACCGCGACGGTCGGCAGTCTGTCCGATGTGTCTCTGCCTTAAGAAGAGGCTCAAGACCTTGTTGGCATCTTTTAAGGAATAAATTTCTATTTTTTTTCAACCTGGACCTTATTTATAGGAGATTATATGTGCATTTGCTCACTGGTAACATTTCAGGGTCACTGACTCTTTCAGATGATATTTACATTGGTCACCATCTACGTTCACACCCACTATATGGATATAGTATATCCATATAGTGGGTGTGAAGGGGGCAGAATGGATGGACCTCTATAAGACATTATCTGCAGCAAAACTCCTTCATTTCACGAAAACTTTAAAACAAATTAACAAACCGAGTACTCTTGTCTTGTGAGTTCAGGTTTAGCTTTCCGTGAGTTATTGGGGCTGTTCTCCACACTACTGGTTCCACACTCACAGCACAGCTGAGAGATCAGCTAGCTAGCCAGACAACAACAAACTACAATCCACAAAACTTTAAACTCACAAGACAATAATATTTGTTCATTTATTATTTCATACTAATTGTTTTATATGGCACATCCAGCCAATCTATTATCAATAAAAGGGTTTGTGAGGGCTGTCCAGCTTTCCCTTACATATTTCTACGTGTAGGCCAAATTCTAAACTACTTAATTAGATGAAGCTCATTTGAAAGAAAAAAAAATTAAATCAAGAACTTAAAGGTTGAATATGGAACACGGACAGAACAGCGACATCATTTGTAGTAGCAACTACAGAAAAAAAAAACCAAGGGAGGGATGTTAGCCACATTAGTAAACACGTTAGCTTACCGATCCAGGAGAAAAAGTCGCCATGTCCGTGTTTTGATGCTGTGAAAAACGTTTATGTGGGTCCATCTAGTGTCGTCTTCACCTAAATTTACTCCAGGTTTTGCTGTTCCTGGGTCACTCCTCCTCAGAAATGGATAATAACATCTCCAGGACTCTGAAGCAGCTGCTTGACTCGCTGCATCCGCTGTTTCCCCGTAGCCGCCCAACATACTGCTGAGAGATCGTGTTTGGCAACCTGCAATGGCGGCGTGTATTGGCTTGTAGATGGAAACATAACGCCATTGTCAAACCCGTAAAAATTTATACTATAATCATTTTCAGGCTAAATATATTTTTTTAAGGAAATGTTGTACTTTAATTCTGCACCTCCCCAAACGACATGTGGAGGGACTTTTTTTTTTTTAAAGTCTAGGTTGTAATAAAAATGTTCCATATTCAACCTTTAAAATTTTACAAAGTGCTGATGATAAATAAAACAGTATTTTTAAGAGGTTTTAGTTAAGTTGCTTTAGCTCTACCTGTTATATCAAAATTCTCAAGCATTTCAGGATTAAAATTTGATCTAAAAAATGTGAAATCCTCCCCTTACTCCTGTGACTGAAATTTGCAGAAGGCTATCCCTGTAAAAGACACAGTCACTCATCTAGGTATTAAAATCTCCATATATCACAATAACATAAGTAGTGATTTTCCCTTTGTTTGTGAAGCCGTTAAAAAGGAATTTAACCGTGGGTTAGCAAGGGGCTCATCTATTTATGGTGGAGTGCTATTAAGCAAAGTTGAAGGTATGTAAAATGCATCATATGTTTTTCCACCACTAGAGGTCAGTACAGCGCTCTGATCTGATCTGATCTGGATCAAATTCTCCAAGTTTCTTTGGAAAAATAAGGCACATAGAATAAAATAAAAATCTGTTCTATCAAATTCTTTACCAGAAAGAAGTTTTACTGTTTAGACATTTACTGTTTTAATCAAATACTAAAAATTAGTTGCGATGAAGGGATTATCTAAAAATCAAAATTATATATGGAATAATGTCCCATATTATCCGTTTAGTAAACTCGGGGGTCTAAATTTTTTGTTGCCGTCTTTTCTCAGCTGGAAAACTTCCAGTCAAATCAGCTAAGTTTCATCAGCAGGTGTTATGATGTTGGACTCTTCTATATAAACACAGCTACTCTCCTCATAATTGCATCACATGGAATAACGCTTATACCACATAAAAACAAATCATTACACGTTATTATT
The DNA here is from genome assembly GCA_023101725.1 of Atherinomorus stipes. Taxonomy (NCBI): domain Eukaryota; kingdom Metazoa; phylum Chordata; class Actinopteri; order Atheriniformes; family Atherinidae; genus Atherinomorus; species Atherinomorus stipes. The sequence continues at coordinate 14,649 of JALJCO010001262.1, read as the reverse complement.
GGGTTGATAATAAATATTAATCTGATAAACCAGGTACTCAACAGTAACGGTGAGTGTTATGAGCGTTTTATGAACAACATGATATATCAATGTCAGTGGTAATGAGTTGGTCATGAAGTCCATTCCTTGTAGTTTACTGTACATTCCTTATCACAAACAATGCATCTAGACGAACTGTACTTTCATGACAAATTTCAATTAAAGGAACTCATTACTGCATAATTTAAGTAGGTTTATCAAAGCTCATTTCGAAACTTTGTTAACTTCCTTATGTTAGATGTGATTATTTAAGCATCAAACTGTGGAATGCAATCTTTTTATTCCCTTACAAATATATACTTATGCATACTAATAGTTTATTTAAAAAGGGCCAGTGCATATTAATGAACATAGAATATAAATACGCAGGATTATAGCAAAGCTAATTTCCATGCTTAGTCCCTTTGTCAACCACTATAATAAAATAGAAATAATAGAATTAAGCATTTTTATTTAAGATTGTACATACATATCATCCAGTGAAAGATAACATTTGTCGTCTCTCTCAACTGTCGGCGACAAATGTTGTTTTTGTCCGTGTGAAGGTGAAAGTATGAAACATTTATTTCTGGGGTGTTCCCATGTTGTAATATTATGGTCGGATTTAGAAAGACTCCTTACAGAAAAAGTTGGAAAGAACATTGTTTTATCAAAATCGCAAAAATTCTTTGAATTGTTATATTTATTTATCAAATTTTCTAATTATTGTAACTATTTCCCTTTTTTTAAATAAAGGCAAAATCCAGTGCTTATCCCCAAAAATAAACGCTAGACTTTGTGAGTGAACTCTGGCTCAATCCTGATCTTTGGGCCTCTACTCTCATGTGGTGGGGAGTTTTGTTTGCAACTCCCCCTCCCCTGACTGTATTTAATCTTTTCCCTTTGTTTTGGTGAGTTCGGGACATTTCTGGGTGGAGATTTACATGTTGTCTCCCGCCAATGACAGAGCTAAAGGTGTAGTGCTCTGTGGGGATAACCTCATTGACTGGAGCAAACTTTTTTTTTATTTAAACATCAACTGGAGCCGACACCAGATTCACTCGAACTCTCAATGAAAATGTTGGATGCAGCGAAGGAAAGGAAGTCATTTGCAGTGAAAAGAGCTTTAGATGGTGCACGCTCGAAATCTACAGTAGGGGTCAGTATTGGTTTGACTTTTACGGGCTTCTGAGCTTTGAAGGAGATGCTTGGGGCTGAAGAGCGATGAGGCCCTTAGCCTGAAGGGAGGGGCTCTCAGTTTGGATAATGTTTACAGATAGAAGCAGGGAAAAACTCTGAATTCTACCTTTAATTTTTTCTTAGGGTCTTTAAATCTTTTAGTTTTTAGCTCCAGTGCTTCCTCATGGGGGCCCTCCATGCTGGGAGGTGTGTCTGGTCTGCCCACGAGGCCTTGTCTTGGAGCCCACCCTGGCCTTGGACACTGAGGGGCTCGGAGGCTACCCAGGCTGGGGTGGTCACTGTGGTTGTGGACTGTGGCACCTCAGCATGGCCTCTATGGTGGTTTTCCTCAATTGGATCCTCAGTGCCTTGCCATGTTATTAGACTTACACTACTCACAAAAAGGTAGGGATATTCAACTTTCGGTTATAATTTCAGGAAAATTTTAAATATTCATACAGTATTTAACCATTGAACAATGTACATGTGCATCTAAAAGTTTAGAGAAAGTCTAATTCAGTTCACTCGGACAGATCGCAGTGGATTTTAGGTTCATTCCTACATCATACAAAAAACCAAATATCCCAACTTTTTGTGAGTAGTGTATATATGACTTAGATTTATGTTATTTTTGTGTGCGTGGGTTGATATATGGGGATGGGAGGGACGGGGTTCAGATTTCTCAATGCTTTTATTGTATTTTATGCTTAAAGCACTGTGTTGCAATTTATTGTATGAAACGTGCTCTATAATAAAAATTTGATGTGATTAAAATTTGAACAAACAACTGAACTTATGGAAAAAAGGCAAAGATCCGATAGCCTGCATCTCTTATCCACCATTTATCCTGTTAAAGGTGCCATGATGTGTAATATGATCCGTTGTGCACTGACGAGGCCATGTGAATGTCCAGTCAGGTTTGGGTTTTCAAACAAATGGATTTAAAAGCAAACTTCTGCAGCAGCACTGAGGGAGGGGGCCACAACCTTGTCATTACCTGTAAGTTTATTTATTTTCTAAATGCTGTCTTGCCTGATAAACGTAGCTCACTGTCTGAAATGCACATGTTGCTAGCAGTTAGCCTTTAGCAAAGTCCGACCGCCAGGGCAGCTTGACCGACTTTCTCTGAATAAGGTCATAGCCAAATAAGGTGTAGCCAATCAAAATGAAGTCAACGTGGTCTCCGGGTAAAACTGCATATCATAACCGCACCCAACTGTTTTACTGAGGAAGGAGGTCTGGCGTTTCAAAATGTAAAAAATGTCATTTTCGTCCAGTACATATGCAGTAATTTCAACTACATGAACCAGTTTTTACTGCTATGTCATCACTCCTTTAAAAGTTGATTTCCAGTCGCAGCAGTGGCAAGAATTTGCCTGGAAGAACCAGATCAGATGCTTCATAAAACACCAAATTAAAAGTGAACAAATGAAAACTCAGCAACCATGCTGGAGCCTTTGTAACCACAGGGATTCTGACCAATCACACATTTTCTGGAAATGTGAAAAAGTAGTCATTCTGGGACACTAGTCACGCAGCTGTCTGTGAGATTTTGATGTATGTGATACCCCGATCTTGTCTTGTATTGTATCTGGGATATCTGGACAAAACTGTGCATGTAAAAGACCAATATCTGCTAAAGATTCTCCTTGTGGCTGCAAAGAAAGCAATATCTAAGAACTGGCTGACTGAAACCCCAATATATGAACAATGGATCCGTGTTGTAGAAGACATTCTAACAATGGAGCAACTTGCGTATAAATTGAAAATGAAGGAAGAGGCTTTTTTAAAGGGTTGGGAAAAATGGCTATCATATAAAACAAAAAGAGGTTATTTCTAATTTAGATTTTTTATTAATCTACACCTGCAGGTTCAGTTGCTGTTAATGTTTTTCTTCTTTATATTTTTTCTTCATGAATATATTTTTATTTTTTTTTATTTATTCATTTGTTTATTTTATTTTTTGCATAACTAGTGGGGAAAAAAAGATGGGAGATAAATGTCAATTTGCCCTCCCCCCACATACAAAAAAAGGGGGGGCCTAGAAAACCTGATTTGTAAAGAGTGCAATTCATATTCAGATATGCGGACTACGTAGCACCCTCCGTAGCCTACGTAGTTCGATTTTTTTTAGTTAGTTCGATTTATTCCGTCATTAAACAACAATACATAGAGATACATCAGTCTTCACATTTACAATAACAAAGTCTGAAAAGGTATAGGCTGAAGCAATAGCCTATCCTACAACAAAATTCCTGACTGAATCCTTCAATTGAGGAAGAAAAAAAAATTAACTAAATAAAAACAAGAAAATATCTTTTCTTTTACCGCATTTTCCCATTTTCCTTATCTCCTACTTATAGCTTTGAAAACAAGATTCAACAATCGTGGGCTTAAAAATCAACAATGAATTACACAAACGTAAATTCAAATTAGCCAAATTAGTCTCTGCACTTCACCGTCTGCAGATTTCTTATTCTCAGGCTCCTCCATCTCTGTCACTCATGTTCCAGTTGTTTATCGTTGTTGTTTTGACCTCGGCTTCTTCAAACATGCTGTTTACTTTGTTTTCCCTCCGACCCAAACAATAATCTACCCCACTTCCTCCTACTTCTTCTTCTGCTTTATTACATTTGACAAACGTCACTTCTATCAGGGGTCTGTTGCACGAAGCAGGTTTAATAAAAACCCTGAGTTGTTAAAGGTAGAGTCCGAAGTCCCTCCAGCGTTTCTGTTTGCAAACAACAGTATTCAAACTTAGCGCTCCTCCCTCTCAGGCTAACGGCCGCCTCGTTCTAGCTAGCCTATTCAACTTCAAGCTTCTCCTTCAGAGCTCAGACGCGGGTAAAAGCCAAACTATTTCATTCTTTCATTGGAGATGCAGGGCATTTGAGAAATGTGACAGTTATATTTCATCTTGATGCTGCAGACAAGAGCACTTCCTCCCCGCAGGATCACACCCAAGTTAAATACATAACAAGGCTGCAACACAAGTCCAGAGCTGGATTCGAACATCAGCCTCCCAGGTGGGAGGCAGGTGCACAGACCATTTGCACATAGAGGATTCTCTACCTATGTTTACTTGGAATCATAGTGACATTACGGGACCCTAGATTGTCACGTTACCATTAACCAGTTTTACTCTATAACAGCATTGTGATTGTGCAGGACAGCATTTAAACTTTAATCTTCTCCCACGCTGTCTTTCTTTTTTTTTTGCAGCAGCAGTTCAAACTCACCATATGAGGCTTTAGAAGTTATAGTTCTGTTCAATGGCAAATGCAGCCCCACCCTTACGCTATGTTGCCATGGTGACTTGTTGAATTGGGGCTCCATTGATGCTGTCTTTTTATCATGGTAGCACGTGTAAAATTCCGGGTTGAACTACTCTGAGTTGATTAAACCAACTAAGATCAGCTGTTCTGGGAACGAAAACTCAGAGTTTCATTTCTCAGAGTTCAGAGTTACACTCAGAGTTTGTTGAATCTCCTTCGTGTAACGGACCCCAGGAGTGCTGGATAGTCCGATTGTCCGCTTACAAGTGAAGCGAGACCCCCGGCTTTCAGGTGGACCAGAGTCTGCTTCGTTGGTGCACCAGAGTACGGTTGGTGTTCAGACTGCACCAAACGAACCAGATTATCCGTGGAATCAGACCACCGTCCGTTTGAAGCGGACCAAACAGCCAGAGTGTGAACGCACCTTTATGATCTAGGTTCAGTTAAATCGTTGCTTTCGTCTACAGTCGTTTCTATTTCTGCATCTTTGGGGCGGTTTTTAAACAAACTGGTTCAGTTCAGGGATCATTTGGACAGAAAATGGAAGAAAAGACACAAACATCCAGAGAAGAACTTTGGTCTTTCAAGGATCCTGGAGAACTGGTCCTGGAAAGTCCTTCAAGGATCCTGGAGAACTTGCTGAGATCCTGAGAACATGATTGGCTGTCCCTGCTGTCACTCTGCTGACTGGTGCTAGCAGAGCCATTTAAAAACTCAGAGTTGCAACACTGCCAGAAACAGCCGATAAAGATGGAGGGCGAGTCAGATTTCTTTCTAGCTCATTTAAAAACAAGCTCAGCTGAACAAAGTGCTGTAAACAAGAACAATGAAATCAGAAAATCAGCAATAAGATAAAGAAAAACAAGAGAAGAAAAAAAGCAGACAGATGAAATATGCATAAAAGAATAAAATAGACATAAAATCTAGAAGGTAAAAACCAAAAGAAGATGCTGAAAGAGGAGGAAAAAACAAAGAAAAATGTTTTTAGTCATGATTTAAAATAAGGACCCCACCCCTAACGGCTGAATGTCAGGGTGAGATAAGAGTACTGCAGTACTACAGATAGCATCTGGAGTACTACAGATACCAGCGGGAACAACGATGCAGTAAACACACGATGATCCAGGATGAAAAAGCAGCTGCAGCTGCAACATGAGCAGCGTTAAATGAAACATCAGCATGCTGCTAATGTTTCTCTGAAACATGGAATAATGAATACTGACCTTTTTATTTCTCACATATTCCAGCAAAACTTCTGAGCTCCCTACAGAACTGAGGAGGAACTCTCCAAACATACTGCACTGAAAATCTGTAGAGTAATATTTACACAGAAAGTCTTAGGAAAGCAATTTCGCTCTAAAATGTAAAGTAAATTTCACAAAGGTTATTTTCAAGTAAACTTTACTTAAATATGAGTTATTCCTACAGGAAAAACTCAAGTAATAACCTTTACTCGTATTTATCAATTTTGCTTTTGAGTTTGTCATGATTAGTAAGTTCTACTTAGACTCAGTTTACATCAAACTAAAAACCTCACATCGAAACAAATATATTTAAGGAGTTTTCCTTCATAACCACATTGGGACAGTTTACCAGACTAGTCATATGAAACAGTTAAAAAGCAAATCACAGATGAACGATAACTGATATGATGTTCCCGTCTATTTAGACAAGAATTTGAGATTTTATAAATGTAATAGGGGTGGTGGCCTCACTTAACTGTACTGTCCTTCTCACTCATGGCAGCACCTTAACAATGCAAACACAACGGAACTTTCCAAAATGATCTAAATGTGAACCATAACACGGTAAATAATGCAAATTTATAGCATAGCATTCATAAAATGTTAAACTCCTGCTGAATATGCATCTCCCATGACCCTTTGTGGTCCAGATATGTTGAGTTTTTATAATAGCCCCTCCCCATCTGACAGGACTGTGTAGGCGCCCCCCCCCCCCAATTTCATACACATATTTCTTGGCCTATCAGATTCTTTTTTTTTTTTTTTTTTTTTTTTTTTTACTTGTCCTGTCCAGCATCAAAGCAAGCAGAATGGAAATCTGATTGCTTTATTCTGTTGAACAGTTTTGCTTTACCAAGCGGAGCTTTATGAACATAAGGCTCCACTTGATATCATGTTTATTCATTTTATTTCTTTATTTAAACATTTGTCTATTACACCATTCCATTTCATACTGCTGGGCCTGACAAGGGAGAAATGAAAGTTAACAGAGGTAATGATAGAAAGTGAAACAGAGAGAAAGGAGTAAGGAAGAGGAAGAGAGAGAGGAGAGAAAACATGAATCCACTTACACAGTTCACTGGTACATCTGTACAGCGATCCCTAAACAACCAAGGTCTCTGTTGGAAAACAAAACAAGCAATCCCCTACAGGAGGACCTGCAGGTCGATAAATATCCTCAGATCATACAAACACACGCAGAACTACGCAGAGAAGAGGTACAACCTAGTCAGCGCGATGGGAAGTAGAGAAGAGGTACAACCTAGTCCTCGCAATGGGAAGTAGAGAAGAGGTAAAACCTAGTCAGCGCGATGGGAAGTAGAGAAGAGGTACAACCTAGTCCTCGCAATGGGAAGTAGAGAAGAGGTAAAACCTAGTCCTCGCAATGGGAAGTAGAGAAGAGGTACAACCTAGTCATCGCAATGGGAAGTAGAGAAGAGGTACAACCTAGTCCTCGCAATGGGAAGTAGAGAAGAGGTACAACCTAGTCAGCGCAATGGGAAGTAGAGAAGAGGTACAACCTAGTCCTCGCAATGGGAAGTAGAGAAGAGGTACAACCTAGTCATCGCAATGGGAAGTAGAGAAGAGGTAAAACCTAGTCCTCGCAATGGGAAGTAAAGAAGAGGTACAACCTAGTCATCGCAATGGGAAGTAGAGAAGAGGTAAAACCTAGTCAGCGCGATGGGAAGTAGAGAAGAGGTACAACCTAGTCCTCGCAATGGGAAGTAGAGAAGAGGTACAACCTAGTCCTCGCAATGGGAAGTAGAGAAGAGGTACAACCTAGTCCTCGCAATGGGAAGTAGAGAAGAGGTACAACCTAGTCATCGCAATGACCCCCCCCCCCCCCCCCCCCCCCAAAGAGCGGACATGCATCCCCCGAAGGGCGGCAAAAGGCGGCCCCAGCCGCAGCCGGAGCTGCAGTCTGGGGGCCCAGGCCTATCAGATTCTAGCTTCTGTATCACATGATGGTGGTAGCCTATCAGATTCTAGCTTCTGTATCACATGATGGTGGTAGCCTATCAGATTCTAGCTTCTGTATCACATGATGGTGGTAGCCTATCAGATTCTAGCTTCTGTATCACATGATGGTGGTAGCCTATCAGATTCTAGCTTCTATATCACATGATGGTGGTAGCCTATCAGATTCTAGCTTCTGTATCACATGATGGTGGTAGCCTATCAGATTCTAGCTTCTGTATCACATGATGGTGGTAGCCTATCAGATTCTAGCTTCTGTGTCACATGATGGTGGTAGCCTATCAGGTTCTAGCTTCTGTGTCACATGATGGTGGTAGCCTATCAGGTTCTAGCTTCTGTGTCACATGATGGTGGTAGCCTATCAGATTCTAGCTTCTGTGTCACATGATGGTGGTAGCCTATCAGATTCTAGCTTCTGTGTCACATGATGGTGGTAGCCTATCAGATTCTAGCTTCTGTGTCACATGATGGTGGTAGCCTATCAGATTCTAGCTTCTGTGTCACATGATGGTGGTAGCCTATCAGATTCTAGCTTCTGTATCACATGATGGTGGTAGCCTATCAGATTCTAGCTTCTGTATCACATGATGGTGGTAGCCTATCAGATTCTAGCTTCTGTGTCACATGATGGTGGTAGCCTATCAGATTCTAGCTTCTGTATCACATGATGGTGGTAGCCTATCAGATTCTAGCTTCTGTGTCACATGATGGTGGTAGCCTATCAGATTCTAGCTTCTGTGTCACATGATGGTGGTAGCCTATCAGATTCTAGCTTCTGTATCACATGATGGTGGTAGCCTATCAGATTCTAGCTTCTGTATCACATGATGGTGGTAGCCTATCAGATTCTAGCTTCTGTATCACATGATGGTGGTAGCCTATCAGATTCTAGCTTCTGTATCACATGATGGTGGTAGCCTATCAGATTCTAGCTTCTGTGTCACATGATGGTGGTAGCCTATCAGATTCTAGCTTCTGTGTCACATGATGGTGGTAGCCTATCAGATTCTAGCTTCTGTATCACATGATGGTGGTAGCCTATCAGATTCTAGCTTCTGTATCACATGATGGTGGTAGCCTATCAGATTCTAGCTTCTGTATCACATGATGGTGGTAGCCTATCAGATTCTAGCTTCTGTGTCACATGATGGTGGTAGCCTATCAGATTCTAGCTTCTGTGTCACATGATGGTGGTAGCCTATCAGATTCTAGCTTCTGTATCACATGATGGTGGTAGCCTATCAGATTCTAGCTTCTGTATCACATGATGGTGGTAGCCTATCAGATTCTAGCTTCTGTATCACATGATGGTGGTAGCCTATCAGATTCTAGCTTCTGTGTCACATGATGGTGGTAGCCTATCAGATTCTAGCTTCTGTGTCACATGATGGTGGTAGCCTATCAGATTCTAGCTTCTGTGTCACATGATGGTGGTAGCCTATCAGATTCTAGCTTCTGTGTCACATGATGGTGGTAGCCTATCAGATTCTAGCTTCTGTGTCACATGATGGTGGTAGCCTATCAGATTCTAGCTTCTGTGTCACATGATGGTGGTAGCCTATCAGATTCTAGCTTCTGTATCACATGATGGTGGTAGCCTATCAGATTCTAGCTTCTGTATCACATGATGGTGGTAGCCTATCAGATTCTAGCTTCTGTGTCACATGATGGTGGTAGCCTATCAGATTCTAGCTTCTGTGTCACATGATGGTGGTAGCCTATCAGATTCTAGCTTCTGTATCACATGATGGTGGTAGCCTATCAGATTCTAGCTTCTGTATCACATGATGGTGGTAGCCTATCAGATTCTAGCTTCTGTATCACATGATGGTGGTAGCCTATCAGATTCTAGCTTCTGTATCACATGATGGTGGTAGCTAGGGCTGCACGATTCTGGTAAAAATGTGAATCGTGATTCTTTTTGCTTAAAATTAAGATCACGATTCTCTAAAACGATTTTTTTTTCCCCAAAAGTATTTATTGCACAAATAAACTTTAACAAAACAAACAAAACAACCTATTCAAAAGGTAATTCAAAATAAAGCATGTGTTTGCACAAGAGCTTTGTTGGAGCATTTCTTTGGCAGATGCATAGTTGTAATTCTTTAACATTGGTTAGGGGTGGGGAAGCAACGGCAGTGTTGCATTTGAGGGCGCTTGAAAAAATCTGGGAAAAATGGAAACTTATTTGTGATAAGCTCATGATTAAAAATGTTTCAGAATTGTTGTGGGTAGAATTGAGATTGCATGTATGTGTGAATTGAGATCACGATCTTTTAACGATTAATTGTGCAGCCCTAGTGGTAGCCTATCAGATTCTAGCTTCTGTGTCACATGATGGTGGTAGCCTATCAGATTCTAGCTTCTGTGTCACATGATGGTGGTAGCCTATCAGATTCTAGCTTCTGTGTCACATGATGGTGGTAGCCTATCAGATTCTAGCTTCTGTATCACATGATGGTGGTAGCCTATCAGATTCTAGCTTCTGTATCACATGATGGTGGTAGCCTATCAGATTCTAGCTTCTGTATCACATGATGGTGGTAGCCTATCAGATTCTAGCTTCTGTATCACATGATGGTGGTAGCCTATCAGATTCTAGCTTCTGTGTCACATGATGGTGGTAGCCTATCAGATTCTAGCTTCTGTGTCACATGATGGTGGTAGCCTATCAGATTCTAGCTTCTGTGTCACATGATGGTGGTAGCCTATCAGATTCTAGCTTCTGTATCACATGATGGTGGTAGCCTATCAGATTCTAGCTTCTGTGTCACATGATGGTGGTAGCCTATCAGATTCTAGCTTCTGTATCACATGATGGTGGTAGCCTATCAGATTCTAGCTTCTGTATCACATGATGGTGGTAGTCTATAGGCTCGTTCGACTTTGGCTATCTGCAGCAACTCGGCTGGAAGTGAGGGATTGTGGTCCTGGAATGTTGCATGCTGGTTAGAAACTTTGTCCGACTTCAGACTGCGCCTGAACTGCACCGGAAAACGTGACCAGACCACATGATCATCAAACATTGCGGGAGCCGTCCGTCTGCAGTCGGAGCGTGCAGTTCCTCCTCAGCAACTGCAGCACCTGGACCTGCCTCTGCCGCCGCCGGAACCTGGTTCTGATTGGTTTCACCTCTCACTGACACAAGCTCCGATTGTTGGACGGGACTGTCCCCCACTAATAAATCCATTTAGGTGTTTTAAACAGGCTACAAAATCAGCCTTGGTGTTTCATACTGTAGTTAGGCTGATGTTCACAAACCTGGACAGACTGATATCTGGACAGACTGATATCTGACTGCAGCAACAGAGGAACACAAACGTGTTGCAGCCACAAGTTATTCTACTCAGATAAATATAAAGCTTAATAAGTTATACCAAAACTTTCACAAATCCTCTTCAGAATTTGGATTTGATGGACTTATTGGTGTGTATCCACCTTTCCACATGCTCCCCCTTATGTCATCCATGAGTATGCTACCCAAATCCTTAATAAAAAATAATATATATATATTCCAAATCCTTAATAAAAAATAAAATATATATATATATATATAATATATAATATTTATTTCCAGCCCCATCTAGAAAAAAATAAGTTTCTATTAAATTTATTCCTCAAGGCAAAGCATTTATGGTTTTCATATTTGAGCCTGGACATTTACCAGATTACTGTCCTCTGTGTTTCACCTTAACAGGTAAACAACATTCTGTCTACTACAGTCCAGCACAAGTTCATGCAATCAGCGTCAACAACACGCTGTTTCAATACTCTGAAATCAGACTTGATCACATCTGCACAGCGTTCAGTAACTTTGAGCTCAATAAAGGCAAAGCCGCGAGATCCTCCGTTATTGCAGTCTTCACGTTGGCGAACTTGTCCAGCTGAGATGCGCTGCGTTTATGATCCGCCCCCGAGACTCACGCAGCTCTCGTCTGACCATGAAGTCAGACGGTAGACAGACGCAGTCAATCCGAACGAGCCTAATGTTAGTGATGATGATGATGTTTTGTTGTCTTTCAGTGGTTTAATCAGGTTATTGTACATCATGTTTTGGTAAATTTATAATATTATTATTACATTTTCTATTTTCAACATTTTCCACTTAATAAATTTGATTATTTTAGCTAGTATATATTATGTTATGTTGTTTGATAATTGAAAAACGTTTTTAATTCATTTCTGTTTAATTTTATCAACACTATAATTTATTATCGTTTTTAAAGTATTTCTTTCCAGTACTTCTGTTCTCAGGTTTTACCAATATGTAATATTGCCCTTGCATTCAATATATTAATGCAAAATGTACAATAAAGTGATTTCTTTTAAAGGACAAAAAGTAGCGGTATCAATATCGCTAAAAAAGGGTCATAAACTACTGGTATCGACATGAAAAATTCCGGTATCGCCCATCTCTAGTTGCAAATAAAAATCAGCCATCAAAACCATATCATGCGTTTTAATAGGATAAATAAACGCTAAAATATTGACCCTTGTACGCTCCGCACACTCGCATGTAGACTACGCTTCCTTTTCCAGACTCTGAGCCCATCTACATCCCTTTGCTCTGCACATCCCTGCTTCTGACTACCTGTTGGAGTATCTTACCGGCTGTTGAGGACATTTTTTAAATGCGCGTGCGCTGTGAGGAGCGCGTGTAACGGTGTGTCAGACAGGAATGGAGGAAGGATCCTGACCTGCCACATTTGCTGGCTTTACATTTCCTCATTATCGTTAAATGTAATTTTTATGTGTGTGACAGATTATTGGACATTTATGGGACAAATGGCGTCCTGTACTGGTTCGATAGGAGACGCAACATTTATTAGACAAATTAAAGGACGATTCCGTATATTGGGACGGGTGGTAACCATAGTAACCCTCAGTACCGGTTCACCCAATTGGAGGGAGCATGCTGACGCACATCCGGTCGGAAATGACCGGAAACCATACTGCCGCGGTGAAAACTAAGGTTGGACACAAGCTAGACAAAGGCAGATCTGTCATAAACAACGTCGTATTTTGCCTCTCGGCATTGATTGGATTGTCTGACTGTCCGTATCTTTTACCGGCAGATGTTTGAGTGATTGATCAAACAAAATGTCCTGATTTGGACCCCGATCTCTTTAACTGTTTGCTGAACTCCCAGCTGTGTATAACTGAACTGTATAATAGGCACTTTCCAGATGGAAGTCTAAATCGTTTTCATGTCTTATATTTATAATATTAAATATCTGACATTACATTTCATAATTGGCTGGCATATATTGTTCTTCTCATGTGTCTGTATAATAAATGATAGTTAGTCCGTTCAGTGTCCACATTAATATTTTGTGGCAGTTAGCTATGTATATTGATGAAATTCCAAAGGAAATATGTAGTACCACAGCATCAACCATTATTATTATTATTATTATTATTATTATCGAGCAAAGCGACTGACATTGAATGTTAAGCTGCAGGTGTTCAAGTAGAAGCACTGCTTCAGCAAGTAATGATCATACATATGAGTTGGTTATTTTATAACATGTATAATTTGATTATTTTTACGGGGAAAATAGTTTTGAAGTATTAGTATCAACATATTGCCATTATAATCAGCAGAGGGAACTAAGGTGTGGGGAAATTCATCTGCAAAGATTGTGGTAACATATGGCTCACTGTGTACCATTGAAAAATAAAATCTGTAGGTCTAAGTCAGGTGAATTACATTCTTTTTAAAATTTCATTTCGACCAGGTATATATGCACACAAGCAACAATTAAAAAAATACACCATTTAAAGCAGAACTCAGTAACTTCAGCTCGGGGCTCCCCCTAGTGGCGTCCTTTCACTGTCGTGTTCAACCCCCCCTTACACCCCCACAGCACACAGATGGCTTCTCTACCTGTCTTTCCTCTATTTTGATCGCTGGATATATTTCTAAGCGTTTACTAGCTTGTTGATGCTACGTTGCTGCGTTGGTAGCAGCACCTCGTCTCCCTCTGCTCAAAGCAAAGTCCTGTATTTTCTGAAACAGGACGTTTTACCCGCGATTTGCGGGTAAATATGCCGTGGATTATATTTTTCTCTGGTGTTGGCGAGTAGCAGGTAAGAATACAAACTTTTATTTACTTTTTGCGGACGTGACAAGTGATTATTGAGCCTGAAGCAGTGATGCTTCACCCGGCGCCCAGACAGCGCAGCTACGTGAATGACTGGTCCAGCAAAGAGTTGGTTATGAGAGCCAGGAGCCGTGTTTAGGTGGTGGAAGCTAAAGAAATGTTTTCTTCCAATTAGCGCTGGTAGTCTGGTTCAAATCAGAGCTGGAAGCAGCTCGGTAGATAGGGGACCTGAGCACCGTACAGCGGTTTCTGTTGTCGCAAGTTCTGCTCGGGTCGGCGCAGGCAAAGTTACATAGAGCTGCTCGCAGGCCAGAGGCCCCGGCGGGGGGGGGGGGGGGGGGGCATTGAATCGCTCCGTAAACACTTTGTTTAGCCCCACGGGGATTCCGAAAAGCATTTATTGAGGTAAAAAAGTTACTGAGTTTCCCTTTAAACCAACATTATCAACTTTACAACCAACAACTGGAAAACTCAAGTGTGAATAACAAACAGTATTTATCAATAAAGGTATTACTAATAGCTTTATTACTAATACCGTATAATATATTAATACCGTATTAGGCTACATAGAACACATTTTGTAATCGACATCCATTCAGAAGTTTTCCCTGACCTGCAGCAGGTTATATAAACAAACGTACAATGATTAATAAACGTTTACGTGGCTCCACACACTGCCATCATCTCTGTTCATCTTCCTCACTGATCACGGCGCTCAGCTGACTTTTACACGCCAGAAACTTGAAGAAAGACAGCTGACACCTACTTGAAGGCTGCGTGCTGTGCAGAACACCCGCAGCACAACTCCTGGTCATGGTTTACAGCAATTTATCACAGGGACAAGAGATAAAG
>JALJCO010001261.1:0-34724 GCA_023101725.1 Atherinomorus stipes | reverse complement strand
GTTTGAAGTAGTCCATAGTCCGTTTGAAGCAGACTAGCATTGAAAGTGACGGACAATGATCCGTTTGAAGCAAATATCCCTGGAATCGGACAAAAGTCCGTTTGAAGCGGACTATTGTCAATTAGAACTCCGGACAATGGTCTGTGTGAAGCCGACTTCCCGTAGAAGCGGGCAGCGGTAAGTTTGAAGTAGTCCACAGTCCGTTTGAAGCAGACTATCTGTGGAATCAGACAATGGTCCGTTTGAAGTGGACTATCAGTGGAAGCGGACCATGGTCTGTTTAAAGCGGACTATCCCAGGAATTGGACAATGGTCCGTTTGAAGCAGACTACATATGGAATCGGATAATAGTCTGTTTGAAGCAGACTATCCGTGGAATCTGATGATGGTCCGTTTGAGGTAGAGTATCCATGGAAGCGGACCACGGTCTGTTTGAAGCGGACTATCCCTGGAAGCGGACCAGAGTCCATTTGAAGCAGACTACCCGTGAAAGTGGACCAAGGTCCGTTTGAAGCGGACTTTTCGTGGAAAGGCACCATGGTCTGTTTGAAGCAGACTATTCTTGGAATCGGACAATGGTCCGTTTGAAGTGGACTATCTGTGGAAGCGGACTATGGTCTGTTTGAAGCGGACTATCCCTGGAATCAGACAATAGTCCATTTGAAGTGGACTATCCGTAGAATCGGTCGATGGTCCGTTGGAAGTGGACTATCCATGGAAGTGGACCATGGTCTGTTTGAGGTGGACTTTTCCGTGGAAGCAGACTATAGTCCGTTTGAAGCGGACTATCCTTGGAAGTGGGCCACTGTTTGTTTGAAGTGGACTATCTGTGGATGCGGACCACGGTCCGTTTGAAGCGGACTACCCGTGGAAGTGGGCCACTGTTTGTTTGAAGTGGACTATCTGTGGATGCGGACTACGGTCCGTTTGAAGCCGGACTACCCGTGGAAGTGGGCCACTGTTTGTTTGAAGTGGACTATCTGTGGATGCCTCCCACGGTCCGTTTGAAGCGGAACTACCCGTGGAAGTGGCGCCACTGTTTGTTTTGAAGTGGACTATCTGTGGATGCGGACCACGGGTCCATTTGAAGCGGACTAACCCGTGGAAGTGGGCCACTGTTTGTTTGAAGTGGACTATTCCTGGAAGTGGGCCCCAGTCTGTTTAAAACCAGACTAACCCTGGAAGTGGACCACGGTCCGTTTTGAAGCGTTTGATGTAGTGCATGGAGGGGTGGGCTGTTCTGGTGGGCACCAGCTGCCCGTGTGGCCCTCCCCCAGTATTAACCATTTACATTCTGTGCTGTGTTCAGGTGAATCTACATTAACACAGTAACACGTATCTGGCTCCTGATATTTCTGTAGGAATCTCACATGTCTCAGCTTTCTGTGGAGACCAAGATTAGACATTCAGGCCTGTAGTTGTCAAGGTAAACTTTATTCATTTTAGGTTTCATTCAAAACAGGAGGCTGAAAAATAAGCTCCGTGATGAAGAGGTAACAGAAGCTGCAGTAAATCTACTATCTGCATTCTTAGACTGAAGTTTTTAACTTCCTTCTACTTCTTCTTCTTCTGCTTTATTGTGATTGTGAACACAGATCATTCCTGCAGTCTGAACTCTCCCCGTGTCCTCCACAGTGCTACATGTTCCACAATGTATGTCGGCGTGCGAGCAGGTGGAGGGATTGGAGACCAGATCGAAGACCCTGCGGGGATGAGTATGAGATCTACCGCATCATCTTTGACATCACTTTCTTCTTCCTCGTTATCGTCATCCTGCTGGCCATTATTCAGGGTGAGATATGTTCAGCTCAAACACACCATGAGGTGATAGTCATTCCACAGAATATGAATTACAGCAACGCTAACTGACCTGGAGAATTCATGACTGTATCTGGATCTTTATGATCTCCTCCAGAACCACCATCCTTCCAGAGTTTCTAGCTTTCATCAGGCTTTAGAGTAATGACCAACTAGCTTCCCAGTGTCATCAACAATCAGTTTACATTACAGAAATTTGGATTTGGCATCAATTTTATACAAGGGATCAAAATGCTTTATACCAAACCCATGGCATCAGTCAAAACCAATAATCATATTTCAAAACCATTCAACTTAAAAGAGGAACCAAACAGGGATGCCCTGTGTCAGGGTTATCATTTAATTTGGTTATGGAGCCATTAGCTGCAAAAATAAAAGTAAAAATCGTGTCTATGGTATCAAAATTGGTGACCTAGACAAAAGTTATCATTGTACTGTGATCATATGATCCTTTACATATCACATGTGGGTTTCTCTCTTCATTACATAAACAAAATCATCACTGAATATATTTTTTTGTCTGGGTATAAAGTCAATTGGGAAAAATGTAAAATGTTACCATTAAATGGATATTGTAAGAAATCTGTGATTCAAAATGCCAGAATTAAGTGGAAAGAGACAGAAATAATCTATTTAGGACTACGCATCACACCAAATCTTTATTTAAGTAGCGATATATAAATCTTAAACATTTTAGGAAAAAGAATCCAAATTAGAACACTGGTCACACCTTCAAATATCACTCTGGGGACAAGTGAACATAGTTAAAATGTGCATACTCCCAGCAGTAAATTACATTTGAAAAAATGATGCCTGTTAATATTAATAAAATGTAGTTTAAGAAAATTCATACAGCAATATCACAATTTATATGGCATGGGAAAAAGGCTAGATAGTTTTTATTAAAGACCGTCTAATTCACAAGCTTATGGAAGACTACAGTTACCAAACTTCTGGCATTTTTACCTTTCCTTTCGCTGTGAGCAGGCGAGACAATTATTTCACTCCACTTCTGACAAGGACTTAATATTAAAAAGAAAATTATTACTGAAATTAAACATTGATGTGGAGAGCCTATGCTATATTAAAAAGCTACCTAATGAACTAAAACAGAATCCAGTTGAAGCAACCTGTAGTATTTTTAAAATATGTCAGAAAGTAATAGGAATCAATTCATGTACATCTATTAATCAACCTCTTTGGTATAATCCCAATGTCATTATCAATAAAAATGTCGTAAAATAGACTCTGTGGAAAAATAGTGGTATTGTTAAAGTTATTTACATCATTCGTGAAAAACAACAAAAGAAGCCATCTTACATCTGAATATAGATATTTCATTAATACCACAGACTTACATTCTTGGAGATTTACATGAATTTACCAATGTTTCATTAAAAGTACAGTATGTAAGAATTACATACATCCAGTGGTAAAGATGAGTGTTTAAAAGAAAAGATGATTTCTTTCAAATTACTTCAAATTCCAAACACTGTTGTGAAGGTATGGTGGCCATAAGAGGTCAAAATTCTCCCAGACATGAAGATGTTTTCATCTGTGAGTGGATCCAGTGGTCTCAGCTGATTGTACTATAAATAACTATTTTTAATGTCTTTTGAGGCATTACTTATCCCAAACAGTGCTCTAACTCCCATGAAACAAAGCTGGTACAGCAGTTTTAAAGTTCAGAGGGTTCTCACTTCACACACATTGTTTTGTCCATTTCGGGATACCGTAGTAAAAATGGTGGCACAAATATGGCAGGCTCCATATGTGCACCACCCAGCAAGTAGATATAAATGGCTCATTCTAAGAAAATAATAAACATGTAACAGCTATTCTAGTGCAGCGATTACACATCAATAGAAACACAGTTTTGAAATATATATATTACATTTTTCTGCTATTGACTTTGTTTTTTTTTACATACTTTACCTTTTAAAGAATAAAAATGCATTCTTATTAATTTGTATAATAACAAAAACAATAAGTTTGAAAAAGTGGATGCTGACAGTCCATCTCATAGTGACTGGATTACACCTGCTATGAAGACGATAGCAATGGAGAAAATTGCATCTATATTAGATGATAATGAGTCAGACTATCTCAAAATCTGGGATCTGTTATACAATTTTACCGTACCGTCTTCTTCCGCTTACCTGGGATCGGGTCGTGGGGGCAGCTGCCTACGCAGGGAAGCCCAGACTTCCCTCACCCTGGCCACAGCTGCCAGCTCATCCGGGGGGATCCCGAGTCATTCCCAGACAAGCTGGGAGACGTAGTCCCTCCAGCATGTCCTGGGTCTCCCCCCGGGGTCTGGTCCCAGTGGGTGGTGCCTGGAACACCTCACCAGGGAGGCGTCCAGGAGGCATCCGAACCAAATGCCCGAGCCTCCTCATCTGGCTCCTCTCTATACGAAGGAGCAGGACCTCGCTCCCGACCCGGAGAGGACACCCCCCCCTTTTCTGGGTAAGGGCCATGGTCTCGCATTTGGAGGTGCTGATTTTCATCCCGGCCGCTTCACACTCGGCTGCAAATCGCTCCAGCGAGAGCTGGAGATCACGGGCCGATGACGCCAACAGAACCACATCATCTGCAAACAGCAGAGACCCGATCCTGAGGTCACCAAGCCCGGTCCCCTCAACACAATACAATTTTATTTTGGATACAAAATAAACTGAAATTGAGCTACTCTTTCCTGTTCAAATGAAATGAATACATTTAAGTGATTTTAATGTGTAAAACAAATACTGTAGCTATCCGAAGTGAATAAAAAAAACAACAAACAATAGGTTTACATCAAAGCAGGTTTTCTGTAGTATTTCTTTTCCTCTACATGTGCTTTTTGTTAAACATGGGTAATCAGGGAGCAGACTCAGTTGGTTAACCCTTCCACCCTCCTCTGGCATTTTTAAAATTTTTTCTTCTGTGTACGTATGAAAGAATGTCCCCATCAATGTCTACTCTACATTTTACACAAAAATAAATCTCTCTCAGTGCCTCCTGGTGGTCTGACTCCATATTATAACTGTCAAAAGTACCTGGGTCGAGTTTTTCCATTCTCTGTGATTTTTTTTTGAAGCAGGTGTGTTGGAGCAGGGAGACTCTGAAACCTGCAGAATTTCAGCCCTGCAGGACTGGAACTGGACATCTCTGGGTCCTCTGGCAATATTCAGGGCAGAAACTTTATTTCATATAACAGAAATGGAGAAATTCTGATGATGATGCTCCTGCTGAGACCATCGGTGAAGACTGGAAATGTTTTGGGTGGAGTCTGCTCTGACCGTGTTAACCGCAGTGCATTTTGGGTAAGGATGTTTCCTGTGCTCTGTGAACCTTCAGGGTTGATCATTGATGCTTTTGGAGAGCTGAGAGACCAGCAGGAGCAGGTGAAAGAAGACATGGAGGTAAGAGAGCACCTTGAACTCTCCCAGCACCACATCTTTAATCTGTGTTTCAGCCTCACGGTGTCAAACGCGTGCGACTGTCAGACCAGCTGACGGGTTCAGGTCTGGGTTTACCATTTTTTCTGTTCCTTCTGCAGACCAAATGTTTTATCTGCGGAATCGGGAATGATTACTTTGACACCGGTCCCACACGGCTTTGAAACGCACACTCTGCAGGAGCACAACTTGGCCAACTACTTGTGAGTACATCTGAAGTGTGTGTTTTATGTGTGTGTGTATGCATGTGTGTTGTTGATAATATGGCTCAGTCAGCCTGGGCAGGACCAGGGGCCTGTACTACGAAGCCGGATTTTCTCTTCCACCAAACGCGATTTGGGCGTCAAGTTTGCATGCAAAGTCAATGGCTGACGCGCGTTTAGGAGGCGTCGAAAACCATGCGGCGTGTCTAGGGGCGTTACACGCATCGAGTTTTGAGATTTTGAGCATTTGACGCACGACATGGGCAGACACTGGAGTTGTAAAATCTGAACTTTGGCGTCTTGACGCGGGGGCGTCAACCAATCAGAGCATTGGGACAGCGGGACGTTAAAGGTAGAGTCCGACGTTTCCCCCCTGAAAATGAACGTTAGACTTGCCTTTGGCCTTTGGGCCTTTACTCGCGTGCCGTGGCGCGTTTGAATACAACTCTCTCTCCCCCTGCCTATAATTCGCTCTTTAGCTTTCTTTTGTTGTGTTCGGGACATTTCTGGTTGGAGATTTCTCTTTATATCATCAGCTAATAACAGAACTAAGGCAATGACATCGTGTGGGAATAAGGTCATGATTGGAGCAGACGCTGGTCACTCCAACTCTCGAAGGTAAAAGAAAGAAAGAGAGAAAAACGGCAGATGTACCGAAGAAAAGGTAAGAGCTTTAGATAATGCAAGTTGGAAAACCAGGGATAATATTAGTTTGGCTTTTACCCGCTTCTGAGCTCTGAAGGAGTTGTTGAAGCTGAATAGTTTGAAGAACGAGGTGGCCATTAGCCTGAGAGGGGGGGGCGCTAAGTTGTTTTTTTTTTTCTTTTTTTTCTTTTCTTCTACTTGTCCTGTCCAGCATCACAGCAAGCAGAATGGCAATCCGATTGCTTTATTGTGTTGAACAGTTTTGCTTTGCCAAGGGGAGCTTTATGAACATAAGCCCCCCCCCATGATATCCTGTTTATTCATTTTATTTCTTTGATTAAACATTTGTCTATAACAGCATTCCATGCCATACTGCTGTGCCTGACAAGGGAGAAATGAAAGTTAACAGAGGTAATGATAGAAAAGTGGAACAGAGAGAAAGGAGTAAGGAAGAGGAAGAGAGAGAGGAGAGAAAACATGAATCCACTTCCACAGTTCACTGGTGCATCTGTACAGAAATCCCTAAACAACATTCCAAGGTCTCTGTCGGAAAACAAAACAAGCAATCCCCTACAGGAGGACCTGCAGGTGGCTTAAATATCCTCAGATCATACAAACACACACAGAACCACGCAAAGAAGAGGTAAAACCTAGTTTGCGCAACAGGAAGCAGCGTCACAGTGTCAACATGCATAATAAAGGGTCTCCATGGTGATACAGTCATGCAGATGCAGCCTCGTCTCTGCAAGGAGGAGGAAGCCCGCAAGGCTCATGACCCAGGCCCCCAGCGGCCACCCAGAGGCCCAGATCCGAGCCGCCCCCCCAAAAGAACGGACATGCATCCCCCAGAGGGTGGCAAAAGGCGGCCCCAGCCGGAGCCCCCCGCAGTCTGGGGGCCCAGGCCCCAGTGGACCAAGACCAGCAGCTGCCGACCCCACCGGGCGCCGGCCGCCCCGGGGCAGGGACAGCACCGGGCCCAGGGCCCAAGCACCTAGGAGCAGCCCCCCCACACCTGACCCAGGCAGCCCAACCAAAACCCAGGAGGACCGGACCCCCCAGATGACACCCCCTCCCAGGACAGGCCAGCCCCCACCCCGACGTCCCTTCCCACACACTGACACCAGGGCGCCACCACCGCTACCACCCCCATACTCACACACACACACACACTCCCCACACACATACCCCAACACCCACATGCACTCCCCCACACACATACACCCACCTGCTCCGCTCTCCGACCTTACATACCCACACTCACTCCTCCCTCCACCCCTAACACTCTCCTCGCTCTACCCCTCCACACATACCCCCACCTCCTGATACCCTCTAACACCCACATGCACTCTCCCCACACACCTGCACCGACCCCTCCCTCCACCCCACACATACGCCCCCACCTCCCTATACCCCCAATAACCCTATACACTCCCACCCTTACATGTTCAGCATCACCCTTCCCTCTGACCTGTCACACACCCGCCCTTCTTCCTTCAGCCCCTCACGGCCATCCCTACCAGACACTCACAAGCATATGCCTCCTTCCCCCCCACCCCCAACTCCTCCGACCACCCACCCTCATCCTCCCTCTTCCAGCCCAAATTCCTCCCTCCCACATTTCCTCTTTCACACTCTCATTCATTTGTTCTCACACATCCACCTCACTCTTAGGGGCGCTAAGTTTGAATGCTGCTGTTTGCAAACAGAAACGGTGGGGGACTTAGGGACTTCTACCTTTAAACTAGGCCAGATCAGACAGCTGAAAGCGCCCCTCATTAGTGCGCAGCTCCTGGAGTAAACGGTGAAACTCATCACATTCAGAACACCTGGAATCATCTGGTGCAGACACAGAGCAGAGATGCCCAACGACGACATTACCTAGCTTTATTTATCACATAAAGCCGAGCCGCTCTGTCTACTGCATCTGTCATGGTGCAGACAGACCGGTGACAGGAAAAAGAAAAGGGAGGGGCTCCTCTCGAGGCGCGTCGAGCATGCCTTGGCTGGGAATCCCTCGACCCAGTGTCCAACTTTGGGCGTCAGGAACGTTCATTCATTCACAGGTAGTTTCATGCACACTGTCCGCGACGCTGATTACATTTTTGTATGGGAGCACGCATGATCGTCTTACACCGCTGGGGTTGCATCTGAAATAATGTCACACATGCAGAAAGCATGAATTTATGAAAACTGATCCACCCCCCACCTTTGCTGTCACGGTGAAGAGTTACAACACGTGCAGACATGAAAACACGAATTTACGGAGCCACGCCCACCTTTGCTGTCACGGTGAAGAGTTACAACACGTACAGACATGAAAACATGAATTTACGGAGAACTACACCCACCCATGCCATCATGGTGAAGTTACAACACGTACAGACATGAAAACATGAATTTACGGAGCCACGCCCACCCATGCCATCACGTTTTTTTTCTTTTTTCTTTTCTAACTTGTCCTTTCGAGCCTCATTGCTCTACCCTACACATATACCCCCACCTCCCGATACCCTCCAACAACCACATGCACTCCCCCCAACACACATGCACCAAACCGCTCCACCCTCCAACTTTACATATCCACACTCCTCCCTCCACCCCATCAGCCTCCTCCTTCTACCCTACACACTCACCCTCCACCTCCCGATACCCTCCAACACCCACATGCACTCCCCTCACACACATGGCCCAACACGCCAATCCCTCCAGCCTTACCTAAACACATGCACTCCTCCCCCGACCCCACACATACACTCCCACCTCCCTATACCCCCAGTACCCCCATGCACCACCCGCCCCACACACACATGCTCAGCCCCACCCTTCCCTCCGACCTGACACACTCGCGCCCTTCTTTCTTCAACCCCCACACCCATTCCTACTCGACACCCACAAGCATACGCCTCCTTCCCCCATTCCCCCTTTCCTCCAACCACTTACCCACATCTCCTCCCTCTTCCAGCCCATATTCCTCCCTCCCACATTTCCCCTTTCACACTCTCATTCATTTGCTCTCGCACACCCACCTCACTCTTACCCTTGCCCCCGTGCCTCCTGGGTGATAGCCCGGACCGTTGAAGGAGCTGCGATCTCCAAGCCCCAAGCACACTCCTCCCCACCCCACTTACCCTCCATCCCCCACCCCCGAATGCAGTAGAACAGGCATCCCTCAAGCCAGCAGACCCCGCGCAATGCAGCCGGCCATGACCACTAGCTCGTGAAGCAGCCACTACCCCCCCTCCCCCCAGTAGCGCCCAGGAGACCGGGGTATAAAAGGGCCCTTGACCAGACGCTTCAAACCCCACTCCTTTTATGTGAGCATGCACCGATCAAGACTGGATAACCCTTGGTTGAGTTACCGAGTTGATAATCAGCTTCGTAGTACCATTTATCAAGATGGCGGATGTCTGGTTAAGTCAACTAGGTAACAGAGAGAAATCCCGGGTATGTTAATCCAGCTTCGTGGTACAGGCACCTGGATAACCTCATTCCCTGTGATGATAAATAAGTTGAGGGGAACCCGTCCTTCTCTCTGTCTTGGCTTTTAAACTATGGCTGATCCTGTAAGCATACAATGTGCAGGAGAGTAGCCGATAGGTTTGTGAATAAAACAGAGGTTGTGTTGGCAGCTTCCCTCAGAGTCCTGAGCTGCAGGAGCGGTTGGAGAAAGGAAACTTCTACCAGGACTTCTGCAGGACATTTCTACACTGGAAAGTTTTCTGACGGAACAAAACTTTGCTGTTTGTGAACTCAACAACTTCACTGACTGTGGGAAATATCCACGAATGTGATGTAGATGTGACCGTTAACCAGGTTGTGACGGGAATGTTTTACCATCTGTTCCTTATATCACATAGCACCCAGCCCCCCCACCCAGGTGGACCGAAACCCCCAGACGACCCTTTTGGCACGGGCCTGCACCCACTCTGAAGCCCCTGCCCCACACACCTGACACCAGGGGCACTACCACACCACCACACTCGCACAAGCACTCCACCACACATACATACACCCAACTCCCACATGCACTCCCCCCACACAAATGCACTGACCCGCCCTCCGACCTCACACACTCACATCCTTCTTCCTCCACCCCCTCGCACACATTCCCACATCGTTCCACCCCCGACACACAAGCACATGCTTCTTTCCCTCCCCCATCACCTCTTTCTTCCAACCACTCTCTCCCCAAATCTCCATCCTCCCCCAGCCCATATTCCTCACTCCCACATACACCCTGAGCTTTACACACACACACACACACACACACACCCACACACACCTACACACACAAACAGGCATCCTCTGAGCCAGCAGACCCCCATCAATGCAGCTACCAATGACCCCGAGCTCGCGGATCAGCCACCTTTTGTTTTTGTTGTTTTACCCGTGCAGGTGCTTCCATTGTGTTTCCAAATTTTTCAGTGGAATTTCAGTGTTCGTCTAAAAGCCTCAGTGAATGGCTGTTGTCATATAATTGTGGATGAGGCGTGTGTGTGTGTGCGTGTGCGTGTACACATGATCTTCAAAAAGCAAAATGAAGCTTTTAATTTCCTACATGTTCAATGATCCTGCTGTGCTGGTTATGGTTGGTTATATTCCTGCTCAGTCAGTCATTTTCCATCACAGTCATCTCATAAGTCATAACGCTGTCAGGTTTTATGGTAAATGTGTGTTTCTGTGTGTTTCAGATTCTTTTTGATGTATCTCATTAACAAAGATGAAACAGAGCACACAGGTCAGGTAAGGAAGATCCTTATTTTACGTGTTGCTGTTATACTCCACGGTTTCTACGGCTCAAAACATCTTTTGTTTGCAGCTTTAAATCTAAGCAATGTTTATCATCTACAGCTGTAGTTCCAACTAAGTCAGGTCGCTGTCAGAAATGTGATTACATCTCTCAAATGCTCCTTTTGTACTGACCTGTTTCTGATTAAACTAAATGGTTGTAAAAGTTCCTCCAGTTGTTACTTTACAGCTTCTGTTCCAGCTTTTTACAGACGTGTTGCTGCATCAGATTCAAAATGAGCTCATATTTTCTATGAGACGGTGAACACTGCAAAACTCAAATCTTACCAAGTATATTTTTTCTAATTTCTAGTCAAAATACCTCATCACACCAAAATAAGACAAAATCACCAAAGAGAAACATTTCAGTGAGATATAGAACTTGTTTTAAAGGCCCTTCCACTGAAAACCCGTTTAACTTGCTCCTTCTGAAATACGGAGAGTTTCCCCTTGTTTACTTACACATGCTAACTTGCTAGCGTTGCGTTCCCCCCAGTCGGCTGTGCTTCCTCATCACAGAAACAATACGAAGAGAAGAGCTAATCGGGAACAGCCTCGCACTTCTACGTCACATTGCAAATAGCGTATCCCACGTGGGGTTTCTATCTGTCCATTGGAAGGCAGGTAACCCTCCACTACACACTAGAAGTAAAGACGGCACGACTGTAGCTTCGGAGTTGAGAAGCTAATTAGCTAACTGTTTGTTAGCATGGCGGAACAAACTTGTTTGTCGGCTCTATTTCCTGTCTGTAGCGAAATAAGAGCGGAGGGCGGAGCTTCCTTCATACACTGACGGGAGGCAGCCAATCAGACGGAAATTCATGAGAAGGACCCGGAAAAGCTGCCGTTGGACCACGTTGGATCTCTTCTAGTATACAAATACAGCTGGATACAAAGATACCAGAAGGTTTTTTTTAAACAGAAACGATGCAGAATGCATTCAACAATAATGGAGAACACAGAAACATTAATGACATCACCATGGAAGTACAACTTTAAGGCAATGCCTTAACTTATTTCAAGAAAACTTATCAAGAAAATTTTGCTTTTTCCATTGGCAGAATTTTTTTTGCTTATTAAAAGCAAAAAAAAAAAAAAAAATGAAATAAAAAATACTTTTTTAAAACTTATTTTTGAGAGTGGGCAATTTTTTTTTTGCTTCTGATAAGAAGCAAAAAAGAAAATCTTGCAACTGGACCAAGCAAAATTTTCTTGATAAGTTTTCATGAAATAAGAGGCATCGCCTTAAAACAAGTTACTATATCTCACTGAAATGTTTCTCTTTAGTGATTTTGTCTCATTTTAGTGTGATGAGGTATTTTGACTAGAAATTAGAAAAATATACTTGCTGAGACTTGAGTTTTTGCAGAGAAGTGTCTCAGTTTCAGCATCTGAATTTCAGCATTCAGTTTCTGTTCTACTGAATATGGATTAGATTCTGTTTTATCTATTTTACACCTTCCCAACTTTTTCAGAGCCGAGGTTATAAGATCCTTTTATATCAAAAATATGTGTCTCAGTCTACGGTGCATTAAATTTAAAGGATAATTTTCTTTTTTCTCAACCTGGACCTTATTTCTAGTAGGTAATACGTGCATTTACTCACTGGTAAAATTTCTGCATCACTTTGACTCCTTTGGGAGATATTGAGTCGCCCTTTGGCGACATCCATACATCCATATAACGGGAGAGATGGGGCAGCCACTCTGAGACATTATCTGCAGCACAACTCCTTCATTTCACCAAGACTTTAAGTAGAATGAACGAACGAATGAATACTATTGTCCACCAGTTCAGAGTTTCGTGGATTACAGTTGGTTGGTGTCTGGAAGCGAGCTGCTCTATCAGCTCTACTGCGGTCTGTAGAGTAGAGAAACCCCCCAATAACTAACGGAGAGTTAACTCTGTTTTGATTGTTCTTATGTTTCATATTTGTTTAAATGTTCTCACTTTTTTCCCATTGTGAGAGCTAATGTCTCTGTTCAGCGCTTTGTATCATAGCTGCAGTGTTTAAAGAGCTATACAGATAAAGTTGACTTGACTAACTCCGGACCCACAGGACAATAGAACTAATTCATTCGTTCATGCTACCTAAAGTATTGGTGAAATGAAGGAGTTTTGCTGCAGATAATGCCTTATAGAAAGGCTGCCCCGTCTCTCCCATTATATGGATGCACGCTGAAGGGCGACTTAACGTAATGTCTTCCGAAGGAGTCAAAGTCGTACAGAAATTTTACCGGTGAGTAAATGCAGGTATATACTATAAATAAGGTCCAGGATGAAAAAAAAGAAAGTTCTACCTTAACTTTAACCCTTTTTCCATAAACGTTTGAGCAACGGTCATCCCACAGTTTACATGAATTAGGGTAGGGTCACAAGGACACTTTTGTCACGATTAAAGCTACAGTTTACTTCCCCGACTGTATAAGGCAGGGATCCCCAATTCCGGTCCTCGAGGGCCGGTGTCCTGCAGGTATTATGAGCTGCCCGGCTGCAACACACCTTGTGACGTGTGCAGAGCTTGATGTCAAGCTCTGAACAAGTTTGCTAATTACCCACTGATTGGAGTCAGGTATGTTGCAGCAAGGAAGCTCCTAATACCTGCAGGACACCGGCCCTCGAGGACCGGAATTGGGGATCCCTGGTGTAATGCGTTATCCGACACGGAGACCCCTCCAGCCTTCATAGTTCTCCGTCATGGTGCCACTGAAGAACACTGAAACAGATACTGTTGATGCAGAAGTAAAGACGCTGGAGAGATTTTGTATTTCCTCACTTCTTCGGCCAAACGTTCTTTGGTTGGACTCGTATCTGCGACTTCGTAGGCCAGCTGGTTTAAAAATGGTGCTGCTAGTGTTTACGTAGTGCTAGACCAATCACAGCCCTTGCCATCTCTGTCGTCCCTTGATGGAGTGACGGACACTTATATTTTGTGCAGCCGGAGACGACGGAGAGGCTCTCCGACAGGCTCTCCGTCAATGTAGAGGGCTCTCCGTAACCTACGTAGGGCACTTTACGGATAACTATATATTAGGCTTCAATGTTCAAGTCCAGAAAAGGGATTAGATCCGTATTTTTTGTGCCATGTGACTGCGCCAAAAGTCCAGAACAGTTGCCAGAATGGAACGGTTGGAAGAGGCCGTCTGCACGATTGCAAAGTACGTCTGACGCAAAGGGGGAGGGGGTTGGATCTCTAGCAGCAGTTGTTCTGTTAGCTCCCTGCCGACGCTTCTCCCGAAGTAGACGTCCCTAATGCACACCAAGTAATGAGACGCACAGGACACGTTTCTGGGAACGTCATGCTGGCTTACTCCCCATCAGCATGCTCGACGCATGTACGTGCATAGATTGTCTATTAGTGACAGACATCTCACTCTAACAGGTGTGACGCCACCAGCTGGACTGGAGTTTTGCCGTCTCTTTCTACTTGTGTCAGCGTGATGACAACAGTTTCGTCCTCAAAATGTTTCAGAAAGCAACCATGAGACCGCACAGAGTTGTCGGACCCCTGCTGCCAGAATCCAGATTATTCAAGTCTAGTTGCTTTGAGGAAACCCATGACACCGTTCCCTCAGTTTCTGTATGCTGGTGTCACCATGCCGACGACACCACGGTACTGTAACTCTGATAAACATGGAGCTGACTCTCTTCTCCTCCGTCTCGCTCTCTCTCAGGAGTCGTACGTTTGGAAGATGTACCAGGAGCGTTGCTGGGAGTTTTCCCTGCTGGAGACTGTTTCCGGAAACAGTACGAGGATCAGCTCAACTAAGCCGTTCATGGAGCCTCCTCTTTAAGACTGCAGCCTGCTCAGAGACCTCTGCTTGGCCCTCGAAGCTTTCCTCCAGACGTCTGAGGAGCAGCGATGATCTCCCACTCCAGCAGGAGGATCCATGTGTCCATTACTGAGCATCCTCATCCAGACTGATCCAGCTCCGCCTCAGCCTCAGCACACTTTGTTTGGAATGCTTTTAAGACTTTGTACATAGAGAACGTCTGATTATATGCTGTACCATATGTAACTTGTGGCACGTTCATTTTGGCTCAGACTCTGTTTTCATTTTATTCTACGTACACAGTAACATGCAAAAAGTACACAGACGGGTAAAAACACGGAACGGAGGACAAAGAGATTCCTCCTGGAAGGATTTCAGGACGATGGTGGACGCACACAGAAGATCAAGTACGACAAAGTTCATAACTGTCCGTGTGTACGATAAACTCGCTACTCTGTTGGTGCAGGGGTGGACGTTTCAGTCCCGATCCAGCACAGCAGCTCCGCCGTGGAGAGGCGGGGGGGTGAACACCTGCATGACCTGGTGTCAGCACGAGCTGCTGGACTAGATCTGACCAGAGTTGTGTCCACTCTCTGTTCGTGCCAACATGCATGTGAAGGGCTCCTTAACTGTCAGCTGTCATCGTCAGCAGGTCAGGTTTGCTCCTGCAGCATCCTGGAACCACAGCCAAAGCAAAGTCCAGCACCTGCCTACAGATCACACACCCCCCCAGACCTGAGGGGGCGTCAGTCCATCAGATGGGTTCACATGGGAAGCGGTTGGTCCCGAGCACAGCCATGTTTCCCTTCCTACCGAGATCCAGGTTAGGTCACACTGCACAAACTCAAATCTTACCAAGTAGATTTTTCTCATTTCTGGACGAAATATCTCATCACACTCAAAATAAGACAAAATTACTTAAAGCAGAACTCAGTAAGTTCAGCTCGGGGCTCGTCCTACTGGTCTCTTTTCACTATGGTAAAGTTTGTACCCCACCCCCCCACAGCACACAGACATCTTCTCTACCTCTGTCCTCTATTCTGATCCCTGAATATCTCTCTAAGCTTTTACTAGCTTGTTGATGCTACGTTGCTACGTTGGTAGCAGCAGCTCGTCTCCCTCTGCAGCTGCTCAGAGTCCTGCGTCTCCTACAGTGGACATGAGTGATTACTGAGCCTATTCGGACGTGAGGCTCGGTGCTGCTTCACCCAGCGTCCAGGCAGCACAAGCTACATGAACCGGATCTTCACTCTGGTCCAGCAAAGAGTTGCTTTCGAGCCGGGAGCCGGTGTTTAGGTGGTGGGAGGGTAAAGAACCGGTTTTTAGTCTGGTTCTGGTTCCAACCAGCGCTGGAAGCAGCTCGGTGGATGGAGGACCTGAGTGCCGTGCAGCAGTTTCAGTTGTCTGCGCAGGCAAGTGCCGCTTACAGGCCAGAGACACCGGGGGAGGGGGGAAACATCGAATCGCTCCATAAACACTTTGTTTAGCCCGAGAGCATTTATGGAGGTGAAAAAGTTTCAGAGTTCTGCTTTAAAGAGAAACATTTAGGTAAAATATTAGATCTTGTTTTAAGGGAATGCATCTTATTTCAAGAAATCTCACCGAAAAAATTTTGCTTGTTCTGTTGGCAGAAACTTTTTGCTTATTGCAAGCAGAAACATCTTTTTTTACTTATTTTAAGAGTAGCTAAGATTTTTTTTGCTTGTAATTAGAGAAAAAATCTGCCAATGGGACAAGCAAACTTTTCCTGATAAGATCTCTTGAAATAAGATTCTTCAAACAAGATCTTATATCTCACTGAAATGTTTCTCTTTAGGAAATTTTGTCTGATTTTGAGTCTGGTGAGATATTTTGTCTAGAAATGAGAGAAATATACTCGGTAAGATTTGAGTTTTTGCAGTGCATAAGCACATTAACGTTTGTTAATTAATCATGGTTTCTGTAAGCAATAGAAAGGCAGCGCAGAGGGAGTTCAGACATGGCGGGAGCCGGAAACTGGAGCAGCCGGTAGGAACGTAGGAGAGGATACAGTGCCTTACTCAGCCAAGGAAGAGCTATGCAAGCTGGAGGAGAAACAGATGGTGGACGCCAGCGGGAGTGGAAGCTCAGCACATCTGGCCTGGACCAGAGCAGGAGACCCAGCGTGAGATGTCTGAGTCCTTCCCAGCGTTTCTCAGTTCAGCTGTAGCGGGAGGTTAAACGGTGGGTCACTGAAGCAGTCACAGCATCACACTCCCCCCTCTAGCACGGGGGTCTGCAACCTCCAGAGCCTCAAGTGGCTCTTTGGACCGTCCACAGTCGCTGAATAACATCGACTAAAAATGATAAAGAACTGAGTAATATTTAAAAATATAGATGATGACAAATGCAGCTTTTAGCAGTTTTTCATGGGAATAGTTGCACTTCATTTTTACACGTAAAAGCACCAGTCATTTTTTTCTACATCCGTTTCTCGTCTCATTAGCTCGAAATTCTGGTCTTCTTCTGCAAAACACGGTCTCTGCAGAGCAAAATCACAGGAAGGAAAATGGAACTACCCCTTTTTTTTTTTTTTTTTTTTCAAAGGTTTTATTATAAGTTTTGTTTTGTACGGAAGAGGATGAGGGCCACTGAGGAAAAATAAATTCTGAGAAAAAAGTCACAATCATGACTTTTATCCAGAATATTTTTTCCCAAAAAATGTCTGGACATTTTCTGGAAAAAAAAGTCATAATTCAGACATTTTCGAAATTAGAAAAATAAAAATCCCCTGAATTTTTTTTCTCTTTTTTTCTTTCATGTTCTGGGGAAAAGTCCGAATTCTGACTTTAATCTCAGATTTATGTTTTTCGGTGGCCCTAATCCTCTTCCGTAGTTTTGTTTTCCAAAATGTAAAAGTCGAAATAAAACTTCGGTTCTTCAAAAATGGCAACACATTTCATCAAAGTTAGTATTTATCAAAAATGATAAGTTGTCTTTTTAAAAAAGGCCATGAAATATCTGGCCGACTTTTATTTAACTGGGTTGAGACAAAAATGTCTCTTTGGACTGTGGAGGTTGCAGGACCCTGATCCAGCATCTTCCTTTCCCAAGATGAGTCCAGAGATGCAGCCAGAGCTGAGGGGGGGTGATGAGGGGAGGGTGGAACAGCCTGCAGGGGGGGCTGGTCGGACTAAAGAGGACCAGGACCAGCCGGTGGAGGACTGTCGTCCCGCTCAGCTGCTCGTCTCCGTCTCTGTCTCTGTCAGAGCTTCTGTCCTCCGTCTCAGTCAGAGCTTCTGTCCTCTCGTCTCTGTCCTCCGTCTCCATCAGAGCTTCTGTCCTCCGTCTCTGTCTTCTGTCTCTGTCAAAGCTTTTGTCCTCCGTCTCTGTCCTCTGTCTCTGTCAGAGCTTCTGTCCTCCGTCTCCGTCAGAGCTTCTGTCCTCTGTCTCTGTCCTCCGTCTCTGTCAGAGCTTCTGTCCCTCTCTCCCCCTCCTCCTCCAGACTTCTGTCCTCTGTCTCTGTCCTCCGTCTCCGTCAGAGCTTCTGTCCTCTGTCCTCTATCTCTGTCAGAGCTTCTGTCCTCCGTCTCTGTCCTCCGTCTCCGTCAAAGCTTCTGTCCTCTGTCCTTAAACAGCATCTCACATGCAGATGAGTCTGTTTCTGTCCTCCACCATGGAGCCACGCTCCCTCCTCCAGCCTGGACACGTCCTCGGTCTTATCAGCTTTAAGTACAGTCGTCCTCAAAATTATTCACATCCTCCAAATAAAGAAAAGGCAAATTTCATTATAGTTGTTCAAATGAAAAGAAAGAAGAAGAAAAAAATTATGAGTAAAAATGTACAAAATTATGATTTAGTGAAATAAAATATTGCATTTAAATTGTGGTTGAAAATAATAATAAAAAAAAAATCTGTCCCAGACACATTAGAGCATCTTTCCCATGAACATGGACCAACATACCTGTGAACAGGTGCAGACGTCTGATTGGACGTTACAGAAACACCTGATTGCAGTGATTGAATCAAAATGTTACTCAACAACATTTTAGCTTCGGAGCCCCATCATGCTTGTTTATGTTTTTTTTTTTTACTTGTTTTTAATATTTCTGTTGAACCACAATTCAGAATCAGTCTCATGATTTTCATAGAATTTTCATTTATTATTTCTTTTGTCGATTTCAACTTATTTCACTGATGGATGGTTCTTTCCTTCTTTAATCGGAGGGTGTGAATAATTTTGAGGTGGACTGCAGGTCAGGAGTCGCCCGTGTAACCAGTAAAAGCCAGTTTTACCTTTTATCCCACTAGATTCACATAAGTTAGTCACAAAGTAGCGTAAAATAAGAAAACTCTTAGGATCGGATTCATTTTTGTGTCGTACATCTGCACATCGTCATCATCAGTGCTGGACTCCTCCCAGGTGACGGAGTCGGCTGGAGCTGCATCAGTTTGCTGACTCAGATGTTTGTTGTCCTTCCAGAACCGGGTCCTGGTCTCCGGGTCCGGGACCGGGTCTCTCATTCCTGAACTGTTTCAGTCCAGAAAAGATGCTCGGAGATTTTAATGAATGCTTGTTTTCCGAGCGTTCTCCGTCTGAGCTGCTCTCCATCCTCTTACGCTGTCACAAAGCTGAAGCGGGGGGTGAGCTGGGAACCTGCACGGCTCAGATTTACACCCAAGTTCTCAAATCTCTTTTCAAAACTTCTTTTGTTTTCGTTTCCAATTTCTCGTCACAAATCAAACATGTTGGCACGCCAGCACCGTTGTCAGAGAACGTAAATACATCTGCCCACATAAGTTCCTCCGGAGCCGGTGGAGGAGGGCTGATGGGGCTGCAGCTGAACCTGACAGATCTTACAGCTCGTATTTTCCATGAGTGTGACCCTATGTTCACACCGGACGCCAATAAATTACATGTTAAGTCAATGTACAGATGCGAATAGACGTGCGTTTGCTTGGGGCGGCACGTTTGATGTGAATTTGTGGCACGATGAGCCCCAAACGTGCGACTTATTTGCGCAAATGAAGCGTCCTACTCGTGCGAATAGAGCGTATTTCGCCTGTTCACTCGAGTTGAGCTCACTGCTCTCTCCTATAGGAAGAAGTCCTTTTCAAAAATAAAATCACAAACTGTTGCACACAAAAGCGGTGGAATAAAACCATAAATGTAGGACTGAAAACCCGTCAGGCAAAACCTCGTTCACCTGCAGCTGCAGATCTGCAGACGGTGTTTGACGAGATAAAACATCACAACGCCGACACTCTGCAGTGGGAACAGAGAACCTGTAGATCCTGCAGGAAGATGCAGCTCTGTCCTCACTGCAGAAATACGCTGAGGTTGTTGTACTTCCAAAGCAGGTACAACACCACAACTCTGTCAAAGTACTAAAATAAGCGGGTTCTGCCATGTTCGCCTGACGTGTGACAAACCACCCCCCCCCTCCAGACAGTTCAACCTGACACGCGAATGAAGCGTCTTATTCACGCGGATTCTACGCTTCATTTACGCGAAGCATCCGTCATTGGCACGGTGAAATCTAGGTGCGCGTGCGAATGTGTGAACGCAGGGTGAGGAAGTGTTTCAATGACGTATGAAGGATTTGTGGTTCTGTGACATCATCAGTGAAGCTGGAGTTATCAGCAGGAGTAAACGTTAGATGAGGACCAACCAGGCTTTGCATGCTCATTTCTGATGGACAGATGTCACCTGGGGGGGTGGGGGGGACCAGGATGTGCAGCAGAATCCCGTTACCATGGTAGTTGTTTCCTTTTTCCTCACTGATTTTCTGTTCAATTTCTCAGACCAGGTCAATATTGAACTATTGAATAGAAACGTGAAGGATTTCATTGTTTGTTTGTTTTTGTTTATTTTGTGTGTGTGTGTGTTTTCCTAGTCGATGGTCTTATGCAATAACACAAACAAAGTTCTCTTTTTGTATAGACATTCTCAAAGAAGAGGGAAAAATCCCTGGAAGAAAAAAAGCCATTGCATGTTAGTTATGGGTTCAAATGACACATAAAAAAGACACTGAATCTATGCCATCCATGAAATGCATTTACTGTTTAATAGGATTATTTAAGATTATTAAGATTTCTGTAATACTGTATTTAAGTGTTTGTGGACTTCACAGTAACTTAAGTCATTTTTTATTCCAACTGCATCCCGTTGGGAGGGAAAAGGAAAGCAGCATCTGTCTCCAGCTCATCCACAAGGTTCATTTCAGGATCATTTGCTTATAAGTGCAAGCAATAGCCCGATCTGGGAGGTGGAAGCTGCAAACACCCACAGCACTAATACAACCTTACTTTACAAGACAGAAATAAACACAAGAATTCATTCATTATTTGTTCATTTACAGTCTTAAAATGGGATAGAAATAAATCTAAGTATTATATTAAATTAGATATCACTGTCTTCAAGCGCAATATATAAATATAGAGTTATCTGCTTCCTGCAGGTTTGGCTGAACGCCACTCACTTTTATGTTTTAGCTCTTTTGCACTTTTAGATAGTTGAAGGTGGTTTTGTTCTGTTTACTTTGAGTAGTTTTCCAGTCAGAAACCAAAAAACAGGAGCTGCAGTCTGCAGACCTGAAGGCTTCAACGTGAAGACAGACGAGTAAATGCATGTAAACGGAGCTGAAGCCGGGCGGCCGGTGGGAGATGAGCATGGTGAACGAAGCAACTTCAGCCTCAGTGCTGCTTTTCACCTCCTAACAGCAGCTGCAGCGCATTTCAAGGCTTCAAGCTGTACCATGGTTTCATGTTCTTCACACGAGTTCAGGATGATAATCTGGACTGCTTTTAAGGAAGAAACACCCTGATGGTGGGTCGGGGGGGGGGGGGGCGGTCCTGCAGCTGTGTTGACCGTACAGCAGTAAATGAACCACATGGATCACTGAAGTTCTGGCCCTTTCTCTGGTATCACTGATGCTGTTGATGAGTGCTACTGATCATGTCAAACGTTATTTTTCTCCATATGTTACATGAAGAGGAAGGGGGGGGGCTTTTGTTTGCTACGCTGTAGTGCATCATGTAGACCTGAATAGGCTGTTGCTGCTTCTGAGAAAGAAATGTGTAAAAGAGGAATTGAATCAAAGAGTAATGTACGGATTTGCATGATCTGGAAAATAAAACTATTTATAAACTTGTAAAATCTGGTTTGTTCTTGCTTTTTTTAAAAACTTTACTCCTGTTTTTTTTTCTCTCTCTCTTTTTTTTCCTCTTTAACTTGTCCTGTCCAGCATGGTAGCAGCAGAATGATGACCTGGTTACTTTATTGTGTTGAACAGTTTTGCATTGCCAAGGGGAGCTTTATGAACACAAGGCTCCCCTTGATATCCCGTGTTTAGTAGGGAGGTAAGTAAAACTTTATTTGTATAGCACTTTTCACAGACAGGGGTCACAAAGTGCTTCACATGATAGCATATAAAGAATTCAAGTAAAAACAAGTAAAATACAAGTAAAGCTAAATAAGTGAATAAAGTGATTAGCTATGTGCTTTAAAGGCCTGTGAAAACAGGTGCGTTTTTAGTTGTTTTTTAAAGGTGTCCACAGAGTCCAGAGAGGGCGGGGACAGAGGGGGACAGAGGGAGACAGAGAGACGGGGCGCCACAGGTTTAAAGGACCGGTCTCCTTGGGATTATTAATTTTTTCTTTAATTAACCATTTGTTTGCAACAGAAAAATGCTGTTGCATCATATTGCTGGGCTTGACCAGAGAAAAATGAAAGAAGAGAAAGCAATGATTGAAAGTGGAACAGAGAGAGTAAGAGAGAGAAAGAGGAGAGAGAGAAAGAAAAAGGACACTTACCAGGGTTTCCCCCAGAAAACTTGCTAAGCCCGGTGGTGGAGAAGCCCACCAGCGGTCCACCGCCACCGATGGGCCCCCGGCACCCGGTCTTTTGAAAAAAAAAAAAAAAAGTTGAGAAATGACAGGAATTTCGAAATTGTGACTGTTGTGTGTTAACAATTTGAGGCACAATTTTGAAATACGTTCTGGCTGAAAGGCGTCAGTAATTGGCAAACCTACAAAATGAAAAGCACGAAAGCTATCGGTGAATCATAATAGATATTTATCTTTTGTCAGTGTATTGTATTTACACAATTTATGGCTTACTTTTGCTTTTGCTTGCTGCCATCTCAATGGTAGTGTGATGGTGTAGAGGCCCGATATGTGCGTTTAGCACATTACACACTTATCCGACAAGCGTTTTGTGTGTTGCGCCATCTTGCGATGCCGCCATTACGGTGGATATGTGGATTTACAAAGTTGGACAGTCTTCTAAGGTCATGATAACCTATAGGCATGTTATCCAGAGACCTCTAAAGTATTCTGACAATTTTTAATTTTTATTTTTTACATCAGAGAATTAATTTAAACTATTATTCATCTCCGGAAACTGGCTTAAATGACAAGCCACACTGGAATAACATGCACATCTCATGATTACTTATCAAAGTTTAAAATTAAACTCTTTCAAAGGTGGTTACTTTTCTATTTTCGCACATATTTGGCTTTTGGTATTGTTTCAGGACTGTACAGACCACGTAGCCTTCACATGTCCTGCAGATGAAACTAAAGGCTGCAAGACACTGTCTTCCTGATCCATTTGTGTTCGCAACTGAATTGTTTTTATTTTTTGGTCACAACGTTGTCCTGATCAGAGCAAATAACGTTTATATTTCACTAAATTTCCCATATTAGTCTTTAACTCTCAGCAACACCACAGCTGTCTCTGTTAGCATTAGCTAGCATAATAACGTTATGCTGTGCGTCATTTTCGGGAGCATAGATACGTGAAATAAAGTGTCAAATCAATGAGCGTTCACCATAATTTACCGTGTTTTTGTTGTTGGGGATTAAATCCGATGTTTTCTCTGCCGTGGCAGCAAATTATTCCTCCTCTGCTCTGTGTCCGATATTCCTCCCTGATACGAACACACTGACATCAATGGACTGAGCAGCAGAAACGTCCAGTTTTGTCAGACGGCAAAAATTTTCATGAAATAAATGTCCGTGATCTTCTTCTTCACTTATTACCACATTAAAGTTTTCCTCTGATGTTCCAACAACCAGGAATGTGACGTCCTTCCACATTTCCTCCATGTTGTTCAGAAAAAAGTCAGATTCTCATCTGTTCTGTAACATGTTACACATGTACAGAAACGCCCCCCACTGCAATGGCGGACGGTTTAGTTGCGGTGTTTGGCCATATTAGTCTATAAAATGTACAAGGAGCTTCAATAAAGACTGGTTGAGGAGTCTTGTGTAAAACTAAGCTTATCTGCGCAGCATAATATCGATTAATATTTCAATACAGTATTAAATTAAAGAGTATTAAAGTATTAAAGAGGAAATGGGGAGGGAGGAACTTGGGCTGGAAGAGGGAGGAGATGTGGGTAAGGGTTGGAGGAAAGGGGGGATGGAGGAAGGAGTGGCATGCTCGTGAGTGTCTAGTAGGGATGGTCATAAGGGGCTGAAGGAAGGAAGGGCGGGAGTGTGATAGGTCAGAGGGATGGGCGGGGCTGGACATGTAAGGGGGGGACTGTATGGGGTATTGGGGGTATAGGGAGGTGTGGGCGTACGTGTGGGGGGTAGGGAGGGGTTGGTGCAGC
Source organism: Atherinomorus stipes (assembly GCA_023101725.1). Classification (NCBI taxonomy): domain Eukaryota; kingdom Metazoa; phylum Chordata; class Actinopteri; order Atheriniformes; family Atherinidae; genus Atherinomorus; species Atherinomorus stipes. The sequence continues at coordinate 10,476 of JALJCO010001261.1, read as the reverse complement.
TATGTGGGGGGAGTGCATGTGTGTGTTAGAGGGTAGAGGAGGTGGGGGTAGGTGTGGACGGTAGAGGGAGGAGAGTGTTGGGGGTGGAGGGAGGAGGAGGTGGGTAGAAGGTCAGAAAGCGGAGGGGTGGGTGTATGTGTGTGTGTGGGGGGTACACGGAGGTGTTGGGTAGGGCTGGGCGGTGTGGGCGGAGGTTCGTATCTCGGTGTTCGTGCCGGGCATCTTGGTGTCGGTGTGGTGCGGTGTGGCTGCGGGTTGGTTGGGGGCCGGGGCGCTTTGGTGGGGGGTGCGGTTTTGTTTGTGGCTTCCGGGGCTTGTATGCGGGGCGGGCGCAGGGGGGGATCTGTATCTTGTATGTGGTTGCTCTTGCGGTATTGATGTCTTGGGTGCCCGTGTCTCGATGCGGGGGCGGTGACGGTATATCTTTCAGCCCTAGTGTTGGGGTAGGTGTGTGGGGAGTGTGTGTGTGAGCGTGGTGGCGGGGTAGGGGGTGGTAGAGGTGGTGGCGCCCTGGTGTCAGGTGTGTGGGGCAGGGACGTTGGGGTGGGGGCTGGCCTGCCCTGGGGGGCGTCGTCTGGGGGGTCCGGTCCTCCTGGGTTTCGGTTGGGCCGCCCGGGTCCGGGGGGGGGGGCTGCTCCTGGGCGCTTGGGCCCTGGGCCCGGCGCTGTCTCCGCTCCGGGGGACGCCCGGCGCCCGGTGGGGTCGGCAGCTGCTGGTCTTGGTCCGCTGGGGCCTGGGCCCCCAGACTGCAGGGGGCTCCGGCTGGGGCCGCCTTTTGCCGCCCTTCGGGGGATGCATGTCCGCTCTTTGGGGGGGTAGCTGGGATCTGGGCCTCTGGGTGGCTGCTGGGGGCCTGGGTCGTGAGCCTTGCGGGCTTTCTCCTCCTTGCAGAGACGAGGTTGCATCTGCATGACTGTATAACCACGGAGCACCCTTTATTATGCATGTTGACACTGTGACACTGCTTCCCATTGCGATGACTAGGCTGTACCTCTTCTCTACTTCCCATTGCGATGACTAGGTTGTACCTCTTCTCTACTTCCCATTGCGATGACTAGGTTGTACCTCTTCTCTGCGTAGTTCTGCGTGTGTTTGTTGGAAAACAAAATCATACAAACACACACAGAGACCTTGGTTGTTTAGGGATCGCGGTACAGATGTACCAGTGAACTGTGTAAGTGGATTCATGTTTTCTCTCCTCTCTCTCTTCCTCTTCCTTACTCCTTTCTCTCTGTTTCACTTTCTATCATTACCTCTGTTAACTTTCATTTCTCCCTTGTCAGGCCCAGCAGTATGAAATGGAATGGTGTAATTAAAAAAAAAAAAAAAAAAAAAAACAGTATTAAATATGCTTACCATACTCGGTCTTGTAGAGCCATCCGCTATATTTGGCGTCAGTGAACCACTTAGGATTGAATCCTCTCGTTCGATGTTTAGCATCGCGGCTCGTAGACTGTTGCTCTGACGGTAAGCTAATATTTGTGCTAACTTGCACTGGCTCTGCATCATTATCATGCGTCTCGGGGCCCAGGCCCCAGTGGACCAAGACCAGCAACTGCCAATCCCAACGCCTCCATCCCCAACACCCACACGCTCCTCCCTTCACCCCACACCATAGACTGTATATAATTACTGGACGTAGCTTCCGGTCTCTTCTGAATAGAGAAATGTGAAGCCAGGTGGGCGTGTCTTACCGTCGCCATCTTGCCGTGTCACGTACGTCGTCACTCCAGGAAAATCCTAAAATGGGCACAGCGCGGCCGCGGGACAAATGATTGACAGCTGACGTACTGTGGGCTAAACGCTAACTGAGCTAACACGAAACTAAGAGGAGCTAACAAAGATAAGCCCCCTAAGCGGCATGGTTAAGGTAAGACGTGCTTAGACTTGCAATTCGCTGACTAAACACCGCCGTTGTGCGACTCTGTAACAAACTGAGACCTTATTAAGAGCAAAGAAGGAGCTAACTAGGAGCCTCCGGTCGGCAGGCGGAGCTTCTGGTCTGCCGCATGTCAATCATAAGGATACGCCCTTAATTATGTGTAATTTGAAGAATAAATAACATCTAAACGAATGAAAAAATTCACCCCCCTCACAGTTGACATGAAGGTAAACGTGACCTAATAAACCTAAAATGATTTTTTGAACCAGGCTGTAAACCTGTTTATTTCTGCTGTGAAGTCGGCGTTTTTAACATGGGAGTCTATGGGGATTTGCTCGCTCTTGGAGCCAGCCCCTAGTGGATGAAGGGAGGATTACACTATTTACAACAAGGAAGAGAGCTTCACTGTTCTGAGGTGGAGTTTGCCCCTTGCCCCACACACACACCCCCCCACCTCTCTATACCCCCAACACCCACATGCACCAACCCGCCCCACCCTCCGACCTTACAAACACTCACACACTCCTCCCTCCACCCCACACACATACACCCCCACCTCCCTATACCCCCAACACCCACATGCACTTCCCCCCCACACACATGCACCGCCCCACCCTTCCCTCCGAACTGACACACTCGCCCTTCTTCCTCCAACCCCTCGCACACATTCCCGCATTGTTCCACCCCCAACACACACAAGCACACACCTCCCTCCCTCCCCCATCCCCTCTTTCCTCCAACCACTTACCCATATCTCCTCCCTCTCCCAGCCCATATTCCTCACTCCCACACACACCCTAAGCTTTCCGCACACACACATACCTCACTCCTCCCTACTTACTTCTTCCTCCATACACATCATTGACACCCACCCTCCCTACCCTCCTCTTCCTACACATCTCTCCCCTCCTGCACGGTCCTCCCTCCTGTCATTCTCCGACATTCACTCTCTCCAACACCACTCCTTGTGCAACTGCATACACCATGCCCACTGATACACACCTCATCCCTCCTACACCTTATAAATTTCCTCTTTCACACTCACATTCATTTGCTCTCACACACCCACCTCACTCTTACCCTTGCTTCTGTGCCTCCTAAGTGATAACCTGGACCAGAGAAGGGGCAAGCTCCAAGACCCCTGGCACACTCCCCCCGGCTCCACCCCCACCCCACCCCCCGGGCGCAGCAGAACAGGCTTCCCCCGAGCCAACAGACCCCCCGCAGTGCAGCTAGCCATGACCCCAAGCTCGCGGAGCAGCAACCCCTACACCAAACCACCAGTTTAGTTTGTCAATGTTACAACTGAGGCATCTTAAAGGAATAGTTCACCCTCAGAATGATTTAACTTTATTTTTCACTTACCCTGATGGTGAGCAAGACTCTGGACCACTTTTTTAATATGTCAAATGCAGCCAGAGATCAGGGCGACTTCTCGTTCCCCCCCCAATAGAGTTCGCCAGGGTCCGAGCCAAAAAGGTCCATAAAAGTCCACAAAAAATTGTCAATATTCCTCCATACTGCTTGTCCTATGTAGTCCAAGTGTCCTGAGTGGGTAGCGTCCAGAATTTACTTGAAACTACGCCATTTACTATATTTTAGAGTCAAAAAAGGAGTATTGTTTACGTCCATGAAGCGCGCACATGTGCGGTCACAAAACTACAGAAGCCTCGGCGTTCAGAGCCTACTCTGCCGATAATGCAAGCGCAGAAGAAGAAATTCACTGTTTACATTGTGGAAAGAGTTCAAGAGCTCTAAACAAACCGGGACAAACACAGGAGGGGTTGGATATTGATCTAAAAGAAAGAAAGAAAAATTGTTTTATTTGGGCATGCGATGTAGTCTTGTTTAGACTCTAAAAATATACTAAATGGCGTAGTTTCCAGTAAATTCTGGACGCTACCCACTCAGGACACTTGGACTACATGGGACGAGCAGTATGGAGGAATATTGACAATTTTTTGTGGACTTTTATGGACCTTTTTGGCTCGGACCCTGGCGAACTCCATTGGGGGGGAACGAGAAGTCGTCCTGATCTGCGGCTGCATTTGACATATTAAAAAAGTGGTCCAGAGTCTTGCTCACCATCAAGGTAAGTGAAAAATAAAGTTAAATCATTCCACGATGAACTGTTCCTTTAAACTCTGGTTTCCAGTGTGGGTGATGTCGTCATAGTGAAGTTTTGTGAAGTCATTTGTTTGCCACATACACACACTGAACAACAATAGAGGAAGTCGAGTTACCTGCTGTTCATTTTATCAACACCTTTGACCACGGTGTTGTGGCGTGCGGTTGGTAGGTGTGTGGAGAACGCCCCCAATAGCAAGCCACATCTGAACTCTCAGGACAATAGTACTGGTTGGTTCATTCTTTCGTGGTAAATAGGGTCAGTCCTTGGGTCGACCTTATTTAAAACTTGGCCTGGACCCCACCGACTTCAACAACTTACGTCCCACATCCAAACTACCCTTCATATCCAAAATTCTGGAAAAATCTGTTGCCTCCCAACTCCACAACCACCTGATGTCCAACAATATTTACAAACAGTTTATATCTGGCTTCCATTCCCTGCACAGAACCGAAACCGCACTCATCAAGATCTCTGACGACCTCCTCATGGCTTCTGACTCTGGACTACTTTCTATCCTCGTTCTCCTGGACCTTACAGCAGCTTTGGACACCATTTCCACGCCACTCTCCTCAGTCGATTATCATCCATCGGTATCAGCCACACCCCTCTAGCCTGGTTCACTTCATATCTCTCTGATAGGACACAGTTCATACAACTCAAATCTCATAAATCCATCTCCTTCCCAGTTTCTGCTGGTGTGCCCCAATGTTCTGTCCTGGGGCCCCTCCTGTTTATTATCTACATCCTCCTCTTGGCTGTATCCTCCTTAAGCATCACATCAAATTCCACTGCTACGCAGATGACACCCAGCTCTACCACTCTACTCAACCATCAGCCTCACTCCCACCCACCTCCCTCATCCTCTGTCTCCAAAAAATCCATTCTTAGTTTTCATCCAACTTCCTCAAACTGAACAGCTCTAAAACCAACAAACAAAGTCCTCCTAGTAGGCACCTCACACTCTTTCCAAAGCCAATAACTTCTCCATTACCCTCGATGACTCAACTGTCCTCCCCTTTCCTTTAGGTTAAGAGTCTGGGTGTTGTCCTTCCAGTCTCACATTAACATCACCGCCCACTTCCACCTGCGTAATATCTCTTGTCTCTGTCCCTCTCTCACTTCCCAAACTACCGCCATCCATGTTCACAGTCTCATCACCTCTCACATTGACTGCTGTAATTCACTTCTTTTCGGCCTCCTAGATAAGTCCCTCCAGAAACTGCAGCTCCTTCAAAACTCTGCAGCACGCCTGATTTCTCGGACCCCCATTTCTCATCATATCACTCCCATCCTGCAACAACTCCACTGGCTCCCCATCAAACAAAGAATCATCTTCAAACTCCTCCTCACTACATTCAATGTCCTCCATAACTTGGCTCCATCTTACATCTCTGATCTCCTTCACATTAACACCCCTACCTGCTCCCTACGATCCTCCCTCACCTTCCAGCTCTCCGTTCCCCTAGCCCATCTTGTCTCAATGGGGAACCGGGCATTTAGTCGCTCTGCTCCCCATCTCTGGAATTCCCTCCCTCCTTATTTCCATACTCTGGACTCCTTCCCTCTTTTCAAATCCAGACTCAAAACCTTCCTGTTCAGACAGTCTTATTCCACCTATGTCCATATGCATCACTCCAGTGTTGTTTTTCCCAGTTTTATTTCCTGTAGTTTTGTTTTCTGTGGTACCTCTAATGCTTGTGTTTTTACTGTTTTAGCTTCCTGTTTTTAATGTTTTATCTGCCTGTACAGTGTCCTTGGGTGTTCTGAGAAGGCGCTTTCAAATAAAATGTATTACTATCATTATTATTATTATTATTATTATTATTATTATTATTATTATCATCTACATGCTCCCCCTGGGTCACATTGTCAGCAAGCATGGAACGATACTCAGCTCTACCTCAGGACAGACCCCGCCTCCTCTGCAGCCCCCCCCCCACACCACCACCACCCCCACCAGTCCTCACAGCCTGCCTGGGGGGATAAAGGTATGAATGAACAACAACTTCTTACAGCTTAACAGTAGGAAAACCAAAGCCGTTCCCATTGGTCCTCCACATCAACTCCAATCCTCCTCCATCACCAGCATCTCCTTTTGTGGCTGGATCATTCCACTTTCCCCCTATTACCAACCTGGGAGTCAAATTTGCCCCCCACCTTTCATTTGGGCATCACATTCTAAAACATGGGGTTATGCCTACAAAACATATACACATTGAGTTTTTATTTTATGAAAAAGAGCCATTAAGATAATTAGTACAACGCATTACAGAGTACACACAAATCAAAAATTCCTTCAGTTACATAGTTTGAAATTTCAGGATCTGGTTGAATACTGTGCACTGCGAATAATGTATAAGGCTCATAAAGTGATACTGACTGGGATTAAAGGTTCTGATGTTGACTGGGATTAAAGGTCAATCCTTTAATCCCAGTTTTTAATCCAGAAATGGGATTAAAAGTTCTGGATGGTTAATGGGATTAAGGTTCTGATGCTGACTGGGATTAAAGGTTCTGATGCTGACTGGGATTAATGGTTCTGATGCTGACTTGGATTAAAGGTCAATCCTTTAATCCCAGTTTTTAATCCAGAACTGGGATTAAAAGTTCTGGATGGTTAATGGGATTAAGGTTCTGATGCTGACTACGATTAAAGGTTCTGGATGTTGAATGGGATTAAAGGTTCTGGATGCTGACTGGGATTAAAGGTTCTGATGCTGACTGGGATTAATGGTTCTGATGCTGACTGGGACTAAAAGTTGTAGATGCTGACTGGGATTTAAGGTTCTGGATGGAGACTGGGATTAAGGTTCTAATGCTGACTACGATTAAAGGTTCTGGATGTTAACTGGGATTAAAGGTTCTGATGCTGACTGGGATTAAAGGTTCTGGATGCTGACTGGGATTAAAGGTTCTGATGCTGACTGGGATTAAAAATTCTGATGCTGACTGGGATTAAAGGTTCTGATGCTGACTGGGATTAAAGGTTCTGATGCTGACTGGGATTAAAGGTTGTGATGTTGACTGGGATTAAAGGTTCTGATGCTGACTGGGATTAAAGGTTCTGATGCTGACTGGGATTAAAGGTTGTGGATGCTGACTGGGATTAAAGGTTGTGATGTTGACTGGGATTAAAGGTTCTGATGCTGACTGGGATTAAAGGTTGTGATGTTGACTGGGATTAAAGGTTCTGGATGGAGACTGGGATTAAGGTTCTAATGCTGACTACGATTTAAGGTTCTGGATGTTAACTGGGATTAAAGGTTTTGATGCTGACTGGGATTAAAGGTTCTGATGCTGACTGGGATTAAAGGTTGTGATGTTAACTGGGATTAAAGGTTCTGATGCTGACTGGGATTAAAGGTTCTGATGCTGACTGGGATTAAAGGTTGTAGATGCTGACTGGGATTAAAGGTTCTGGATGGTTGTTAATAGGATAAAGGTTCTGGATGCTGACTGGGATTAAAAATTCTGATGCTGACTGGGATTAAAGGTTGTAGATGCTGACTGGGATTAAAGGTTCTGGATGGTTAATGGGATAAAGGTTCTGGATGCTGACTGGGATTAAAAATTCTGATGCTGACTGGGATTAAAGGTTGTAGATGCTGACTGGAATAAAAGGTTCTGGATGGTGACTGGGATTAAGGATCTAACGCTGACTAGGTTGAAAGGTTCTGATGCTGACTGGTATTAAAGATTAGAATGTTGACTGGGATTAAAGGTTCTGATGCTGACTGGGATTAAATGTTCTGGATGCTGACTGGGATTAAAGGTTTTGACGCTGACTGGAATTAAAGGTTCTGGATGCTGACTGGGATTAAAGGTTTTGACGCTGACTGGGATTAAAGGTTCTGGATGGTTAATGGGATAAAGGTTCTGATGCTGACTGGGATAAAAGGTTCTGGATGTTGACTGGGATTAAGGATCTAACGCTGACTAGGATTAAAGGTTCTGATGCTGACTGGGATAAAAGATTAGAATGTTGACTGGGATTAAAGGCTCCGATGTTGACTGGGATTAAAGGTCAATCCTTTAATCCAAGTTTTTAATCAGAACTGGGATTAAAAGTTCTGGATGGTTAATGGGATTAAGGTTCTGATGCTGACTACGAATAAAGGTTCTGGATGTTGACTGGGATTCAAGGTTCTGGATGCTGACTGGGATTAAAGGTTCTGATGCTGACTGGGATTAAAGGTACTGATGCTGACTGGGATTAAAGGTACTGATGCTGACTGGAATTAAAGGTTCTGATACTGACTGGGATTAAAGGTACTGATGCTGACTGGGAATAAAGGTTGTGGATGCTGACTTGGGTTGAAGGTTCTGGACGCTGATTTGTATTAAAAGTTCTGATGCTGACTGGGGATTAAAGGTTCTAGATGCTGACTGGGATTAAAGGTTCTGGCTGGTGACTGGGATTAAGGATCTAATGCTGACTAGGATTAAAGGTACTGATGCTGACTGGAATTATAAATTTTGATACTGACTGTGATTAAATGTTCTAGATGCTGACTGGGATTAAAGATTCTGATGCTAACAGGGATTAAAGGTTCTGATGCTGACTTGGAATAAAGGTTGTAGATGCTGACTGGGATTAAAGGTTCTTGATGGTGACTAGGATTAAAGGTTCTGATGCTGACTGGGATTAAAGGTTGTGATGTTGACTGGGATTAGAAGATTTGATGTGGACTGGGATTAAAGGTTTTGATGCTGACTGGAATTAAAGGTTCTGGATGTTAACTGGGATTAAAGGTTCTGGATGCTGACTGGGATTAAAGGTTCTGGATGCTGACTGGGATTAAAAATTCTGATGCTGACTGGGATTAAAGGTTGTAGATGCTTACTGAGGTTAAAGGTTCTGGATGGTTAATGGGATAAAGGTTCTGGATGCTGACTGGGATTAAAAATTCTGATGCTGACTGGGATCAAAGGTTGTAGATGCTGACTGGAATAAAAGGTTCTGGATGGTGACTGGGATTAAGGATCTAATGCTGACTAGGTTTAAAGGTTCTGATGCTGACTGGGATTAAAGATTAGAATGTTGACTGGGATTAAAGGTTCTGATGCTGACTGGGATTAAATGTTCTGATGCTGACTGGGATTAAAGGTTTTGACGCTGACTGGAATTAAAGGTTCTGGATGCTGACTGGGATTAAAGGTTTTGACGCTGACTGGGATTAAAGGTTCTGGATGGTTAATGGGATAAAGGTTCTGAGATGCTGACTGGGATAAAAGGTTCTGGATGTTGACTGGGATTAAGGATCTAACGCTGACTAGGATTAAAGGTTCTGATGCTGACTGGGATAAAAGATTAGAATGTTGACTGGGATTAAAGGCTCCGATGTTGACTGGGATTAAAGGTCAATCCTTTAATCCAGCGTTAATCCAGAACTGGATTAAAAGTTCTGGATGGTTAATGGGATTAAGGTTCTGATGCCGACTACGAATAAAAGGTTCTGGATGTTGACTGGGATTCAAGGTTCTGGATGCTGACTGGGATTAAAGGTTCTGATGCTGACTGGGATTAAAGGTACTGATGCTGACTGGAATTAAAGGTTCTGATACTGACTGGGATTAAAGGTACTGATGCTGACTGGGAATAAAGGTTGTGGATGCTGACTTGGGTTGAAGGTTCTGGACGCTGATTTGTATTAAAAGTTCTGATGCTGACTGGGATTAAAGGTTCTAGATGCTGACTGGGATTAAAGGTTCTGGCTGGTGACTGGGATTAAGGATCTAATGTTGACTAGGATTAAAGGAACTGATGCTGACTGGAATTATAAATTTTGATACTGACTGTGATTAAATGTTCTAGATGCTGACTGGGATTAAAGATTCTGGATGCTAACAGGGATTAAAGGTTCTGATGCTGACTTAGGAATAAAGGTTGTAGATGCTGGACTGGGATTAAAGGTTCTTGATGGTGACTGGGACTAAGGTTCTAATGCTGACTAAGATAAAAGGTTCTGTTGCTGACTGGTATTGAAGATTTGAATGTTGACTGGGATTAAAGGTTGTGATGCTGACTGGAATTAAAGGTTCTGGATGGTTAATGGGATTAAGGTTCTGGATGCTGACTGGGATTAAAAATTCTGATGCTGACTGGGTTTAAAGGTTCAGGATGGTTAATGGGATAAAGGATCTAATGCTGACTGGGGGGATTAAATGTTCTGATCCTAACTGGTATGAAGGGTTCTAGATGCTGACTGGGATGAAAGGTTCTGGACACTGACTGGGATTAAAGTCTCTGATGCTGACTGGGATTGAAGGTTCTAGATGCTGACTGGGATGAAGGTTCTAATGCTGACTGGGATTAAAGGTACTGATGCTGACTGGGATTAAAGAGTTGAATGTTGACAGGGATTAAAGGATTCTGATGCTCACTGGAATTATAAATTCTGATGCTGTCTGGGATTAAATGGTCTGTGATGTGACTGGAATTAAAGATTCTGATGCACCATCA
>JALJCO010001260.1:600000-780496 GCA_023101725.1 Atherinomorus stipes | reverse complement strand
AAAAAGGTTTCTGCCATTCATGTTTTCATACCACTCCAAAAACTGATTCAAGCCCTCTTTAAACGAGATTAATTCCATTCAAAGCAATTGAATGAAAATTTGCTGGACTAGCTCAACAATATTGCGTTGCATTAATGTAATGCATATTTTGAGTTCACTCTACATATAATTATTGATAGAAAAGCTTTCCCAAATTTAAATGAGTTTACCCGTAATCATTTTTCTGAGTGCTGGACATCAGCAGGTCCAGGTTCATATGGGGACATAGTCACAAGCCTAGAGTCATCAGCATAACTGTTGACTATCAAAGCCATGTTTCCTGATGACCCATTAGATAAAATATAAAAGGCTCTAAGAAGAAAAAAAAGTCTTTACATCAGCTTTACAGAGAAAGTGTTTTACTCCGGTGATGGTAATAAAATTAAAAGTTTTAAAAAACAAACAAACAAACAAAAAAAACATAAGTCCTAGAATCAAACCTGGGGACCCCATCAGTGATGGGGAACCCTGAGTCTCGTAGGCCACAGAGCTGTAAGTTTTCCAAAATTCCCTGCTTCAACATACCTGATTCAAATCAAATGGACCTAACAGCCTATCAAGTTCCGCACAGTGGTTCATAAATTAGAATCAAGTGTGCTGGAGCAGGAACACATAGAAAACTTGCAGGATGGGGCAAAGGTTTCTACCACTGTTTTAGATTAATCATACTCCATACTGTACCTGGAAAAATACTTTATTTAAAAAGATTCAAATCACAATAAACTGAACCAGAAAGAATGTTTGAAGAAGTACACACTATGATCATGTAATTTAGCTTAAAAACCACATCTATCATGCCTAATAAAGTCCTGTAAATAAGTGTTTCTCTCTCATTGTCTGTTGACAATATATCTACAGTATCTGTCTATCTGTATATATATATATATATATATTATTGAAAATTCCATATTATTGAAAATTAATATTATATTGAAATTGGTTAAATGTGAATAGTAGGGATGCACCGAAATGAAAATACTTGACCAAAACCGAAAACAAAAATGAACAAACCAAGGCCGAGAACCGATCACCGAAAAAAATGTCAATTATTAGAACTGTAGCACTTTTAGCTACGATGTGTACTAATCTCACTAAAATCAATCACTGCAACAAATCAAGTACAAAAGTATCAAAATATTTATTTACTCCCTGACATTACAGAATGTACACTATAGATTAAAATTTCAAAATAAAATATTTAGTTTGACTCCACTCGTGTACATTACATAATGCCTTTTACATTTTTTTTCTGTAGGACTATTACAACAGATAATAATATACAGGCTTATAACTGACTGGCTGCTGAAAGACAGTGAAATTAAATATTTTTTTTTACATAAAAACACAAAGTTCATAAGTTGCGTGCTGGATGCGCTGTTTGTTGCATCATCACAAGTTTTGGCTGTGTTGTTTCGGTGATTTATGTCTTTTCGGCCGAAAAACCGAAATGCACTTTTTGGGGTCATTTTTGGCCGAAAAACTTTTGGTGGCCGAATTTTCGGTGCATCCCTAGTGATATAGTCAACAAAATCTCTAATCACAATATCACTAAATAATGAATAGTGGCAGCCGCAGTCCAGATCCAAATAAACTGCTATAAATTATTCATTATTAGCCTGTTTGGTTGTATGTCTGCTGTGAAAGTAGTGATGTTACAGTCATTGTTGACACAACGGGTGAATTATTATTTTTTTTCTCTCTTTCTCTAGAAGAGAAAAAACGGGTGAATTATAAAAGTTAGTTCACCCCATGTTTAATAAACTGCAACATTTCAAACACTGCTCATTTACTAGTTAAATAATCTAAATAAAAATACTGTAGACTGAAGTGTTTCCTGTCAGTTATTATTAGGAAATCAGCTGACTTTAGTTTCGTGTTGAAATGGGTCACTTAATTCTTCAGACCATTTATCCTTCTTAACATAACTTTATTTCTTTTTTAAGTAAATGGAGAGAAAGGCTTAATATGAACAGGAGTCTGAAATTTGAGATTTTATTATGTTTGTTAGTGAAAAAATAGATTATACCACCAGTGATATCACGATGTACATCAGATGTATGTCGTATGCTCACTCTAAGATCACCTTTCACACAATTCCAGGCGCACATATGTGTGCTTTTGTTGTATAACAGGATTAGGAAAGCACTTCTAAAAGGGGACGAGAAAACAGTGAGAGGCAAGCACACATTCAACCACACGCGAAGCAGAAACATCCATTAGCAATGGACCCACACACTCTCTCTCACTCTCACCTCCTTTCACTCTCTAGCTCATAACAATCCCTCTCTGGGCCCTTTCTGTATGCTTATTAGTGCATTCTCTCCCCCCCCCCCCCCCCCCCCCCCCCCCCCCCCCCCCCCCCCCCCGCTCTCTCTCTCTTGTGATGTCTCAGAAACATCAGACTCTTGGTGCTCTTCAGATACTCAGAATGTTTAATCACTTCTCCGTTGTATCAGGATGCCAAGCACATCTGAAACTTACTGTGCTTTGAAACAGAATTAAATTAATAAAAACGACTTTATTAATCCCAGAGGGATGTTGCAATGTTGCAGTCGGTTGTTTTATGTTTGTTTTGTTTTTGTTTGTTTTTTTTTTTAACAATAATAACTATGTACGATAGAAGAAGATATTGCCCTGAGGGTGATGACTGCTGGCAGGAAAGATCTCTGCTACCTTTCTCTGCCTTGTATCAGGCTTAAAGAAGCTCACACTCAACACTCTACTTCCTCACTGTGTTGTGTAGAGAGTGTGGAATCCTCCGTTGTTTTCAGCAGCTTGTGCAGCATTCTTCTCTGACAATCAACTCCAGAGTTGCATCTTTCAGGCCTAGAACTAGCTTGATCAACTTGTTTAGTTTAATCAAGTCTCAAAAACTCAGTTTCAAATCCATGGACTGTTTGCCAGCGTTACCCATGATCTTGCCAACAATGCCAGAATGTTGCAAGGTACACAAGGGGAGGGCCCAGGTGGGATTTGATCCCATAGACTCCCAGGTGATAGTCAGGTTCGCACCTTGTCACAGAAGTTGTGGAGGTTCTCACATAACAAAGCAGCTGAATAATATTAAAAGCACTTGAGAAATCAAAGAACATGACGCTCAAAAGTGCTGCCCTGACTGAGCCAGAAGAGAGTGGGCTCTCTGAAGCAGAAGCTGATGGCGTCCTCAACCCCAAACCCAGTACGATATGCAAACCGTAATGGTTCCTGAAAGTTTTATTTGATATACTGGTAAGATCCCTGAGGGGAAATTAGGGCTCTGCATTTTACCCATCTCTGTACTGTGAGTATTAGTATCAGTACAGAGATCAGTATCCACTGTGGACCCCCCCTTGCTCAGGGGTCCACAGTGAACCTGAGGACCCCACTTGCTCAGGGGTCCACAGTGGTTCACCTAGGGGTCGTTTCGGGGACTCGAACCGGGGTCCTCCGCGCCAAAGCCCACAACGCTACTACTAGGCTACCCACTCCCCCTTGTTGACTTGCTCGTTGAGGTGAGCCTGTAAGAGGCTGGTCTGTAGTCATTTGCTTCAGCTGGTTGTGGATGTTTTCCACAGCACTGGAACTCTGTTCTGTCGCATGATGGTGGTGAAAAGGTGCTGGGGAATTGCACATAGTTGTTCTAAGAAGATCTTGAGAACTTTGGGACTGACACCATCTCGACCTTATTGATTTGTTGATTAACAAAATTAATTTCCACACACCTCCTCAGTGCTACTAACAATCATGCAGGCTGAAAACACATTCACTTTCCATTGCTGGATCAAACTTCAGTGCATGTTTCTTTCAGGGGGAAGCCTGAGTGTCAGATAATCTACATGTGTGCAGGAGAACATGCAAACTCCTCACAGGAAGGCTCAGGCCAAGTTTCAAATCAAGAATCCTCCTGGTGTGAGCTAACTGGAGTACTCCATGTTACTTCCTCGATTAAATATTTAATAGGAGAGATTGAAAATAAGGAGGGAAAAAGGTTTTTTTTTTTTTTTTTATTTATCAAGTATTCCACCTGAAGTTATATTAATTAGTTGAGACCCTGGGACACAAGTTTGACACCAAGAAATAATATCTGTTTTCTGGCTGAAGGGTTCCATTTATTCAGTGACAAGACAACACCCCTAACACACCTCTGTTGTTACCTGTCGGTCCAAGCAACAGCCTGGTTGTAGTCAGGGAATGATGAGAAACAAAATACTTTTACTGAGTTATCATTATCATAGAAGATGTTGCCTTGGTAACTTTTCATGACAACAATACAATACAAATATGTTTTGTCAGTTGATTGCAGTGTTATGTGGTGTCTACTCAGCTGGCTTATGTGCACGTATACCATCATCACCAACAGTATATACTAGAAAACAACTTTTAAGCAGGTGTCCACAGTATATGAAGCCCATGACATTTATTTATTTATCATTTCTTTATCATTTATCTAATTTAAAATTAAACATCACATATTTGCACTCTCAACGTACAATATAAAGTTGATGTGTTATTATTATTATTATTATTATTATTATTATTATTATTATTATTATTATTATTATTCAGCTTTATTTGTAGTGCGCCAACTCACAACAGTCATGTCAAGACACTTTACAAGCATAATCATTTCAAGACAATTTATTGTGATCCAGTTACAACAAACCCACATTAGTCCAGTAACAGTGCTCATGAAGACCAACTATGCACCTGCTGGATCACGGGCCCACTCCAGAAAGCAGGTTATCGTACTTGTGCAAAGCCAAGTTGTTTTCATAGTTTCCTCCAGTATTTTGCAGATTCTGGCAGAAACACCCAGATTACAAACTCATCAATGGCAGATGCGCAAAATAGTGTGGGTACTAATTTGCCAATTTAACATGCACAAACCTTCTCGGGCCCTGTTAGTACATCAACTGTGGTCTATTTTTGCATGTACAATTAGTTGTGTGCTCAGTCTCATACATGAGGTGAATATAAATTCTACTCTGGGTTAAACTGGAAGCTGATGAAGATAAAACTGGAAAAATGCGAGCTCTGACAATTCTCATTAAAAGATTGATAAATTTGTCTTATTTGTGTTTTATTAAAAATATTATTATTGTTAATTGTTTTCAGTGTGTGCTTTAACCAATATGTTTTCACTGAATGCTGAAAAGAGCTGTTAACCCGCAACACATATTTAATGCACACTCACATTCTTTTTTTTCTAATGTCTTAATTTTTTCTTGCATGTTTATTTTTTGTTTTATTTATTCATTCATCCGTGTATTATATTCTAGCAGGTCTGGCTTCTCTCTACATATTTTCCAATTTAAAAAGAAAAAAACATGTTAAGAAATTTAATTAAATGTAGGAAAATGCAAACATATTTTAAAAGTCTGTGTTGAGGAGAAATAAATGCTCTCTCACACTCTCTCTCTCTCTCTCTCTCTCTCTCTTTACGGGGTCACTATTCCCCCCATTTAGGATGTCATTTACTGCTCCATTAAAAAATCAGGACCCATCAAAAAAAATTAATCAAAATTTTGTTCGGCTTCAAACACAAAACACTTTCCAGATTGTTCCGGTATTTCCCCTTTTAATTAAGAGTGAAACTTCTTATCAGCCGCCAGATTTGAAAGATCACAAAGAATTTATTTGTTAAACACTGAAAGAAGTTTAAAAAGTTCTTAGGAGACCTTGACGCATTTAACATACCACTTTGCGATAAACATGGGAGCAGAGTCTGTCGTCTAATCCCAAATTATGTTGAAGTTCTGCGACTGTCTCTGCGGAGGTTTTACTCGCACGTTGAGACAAATAAAACAAAGGAAAAGACTAATTGTTGTATTCAGGTTTTCTGCAACTGCTTATTAGAGGATAACGCTTTCTTTTGTTGGCTTTATTTTATTTTACCTCATTCCTAATCACTGAAATCCACAAAGCCAAAGGAAAGTCACATAGTCCCAGTCTGACTGCTTCTCAGATAGTTATGAAAGAGATCTTGCAGGCGCCATCAAACCCGGTGCACTGAAGAGTTTTTGGATCATTTTGAACGCCACTGACAGACTCAATGCTGGGAAAGATCTGGTTCTGTCCCCATAAGACTTTTTCTTACATGGGAAAACAGTTGCGAACACAGTTTTGCAGAGGTTCGGGTTTCTAGAAATATCAAGTCAGGAGCATAAAGTGCCAAAGAAAATATGATACCAATTACAGGATTTTCTATCCAACTGTGGGAAATAACAGGAAACCAGAGTAAGAAACACATTTTATCTGTTTATGAAGCACAAACTCTGACATTTAGTGACACAACTTCCTCCATTCAGTCCAAGAATTATAGAAAATGGTCAATTACAGATGCTGGATTTACAGGATTTAATAATATTAAGGATAATCAGTTAAAACCTGGATGATGTTAAATTAAATTGAAACTGGATTGTGTTTATTTTACTTGGTAAGAGAATAATTTAATTTGAATATTCTTTTTAAGTAGATCATTAAAATCTAAACAAAACTAAATGTGATTTATATCTACTCCCTTCACACACAAAGTTTGAGGAGTTCAGAATAGGAGTATATAATTATTTCTGTTTTATTTTTATTTATACAATATATATATATATATATATATATATATATTGTGTGTGTGTGTCTGTGTGTGTTTGTTTTTTTAATTTAGCCACGTGTTAGGACCTCATTCAAATCTTTATATTCTCCATATTTCTGAGATCAGTGTAATTTAGTGTAGTTTTTCCTGGGTGGGTTCATTCAAATATTTCCCATCATACTTTGTGGCTCCCTCTGGCACGTTCTGCAACATAAGTTAAGTATATACGTCATCCCATGACATTTCCTGGTATGTTGATTTCATAGCAACAATAGTCTGGTTCAATGAAGCTTTAACTGTAGACCCTTTTAGGACTCACATCCTTCCTATGCCACTGGTTTCTACCCTTAAAAGTGAATAATTTTACTGTTTATCATCAGCTAATATAATGGAAATCTAATCTAAATCTTGCACGAACTCTTATCAAATACATCAATTTTATGTATAATTACTTTGAAAATGAACAAACATTCATGGAAAAAAATCTCATTTCAAGCCTTTTTTAAAAAAATGCTATTCCAGCAGTTCTTTTTCACTGTATTTATAGGAAAGTTGTTATTACCACTGTAGACCGTTATGTATTTAATTACATTTATTTTATGAGGAAAAAACCCCTTTAGTTTAGACATCTAGTTTTCGAGGGGATCTCAGTTTCAACAAGATGACAATTGATAACAGTGTCAACATAAATACAATGCACAATAACAGATATATTTTTTATGGACTAAAAATAAAATGAATAACACACACACACACACGCGCACACACACACACCACACTCTATATTTGTGGCCCCACTCTAACCGTCAATTACAGTCATAAAAGTAAAACATACTAAACAAAATCATTTAGAAAAAGAAAAAAAATCCAAAACAGAGACAAACATTATACAAATAACAAAAAAGGCACTTTGAAACATCTTAATAAACATGTTAATATCATTAGAATACCTAAATTAAACAAAGTAAAGTTATAAACTACATTTTCAGTTTGGAAAATTACTGTATTTTATTTGACAGTATTCTTCCAACCTCCTAGCTGCCAGAATATTACTGTTTTTTACATTTATTTTTTTTACAGTGCATAAATCTATTCTAATTGTTGCTTAGTTTGATTACAGTAGAGCTCATTTTCATTTTCCTGTCAGAATTTCAACTAACTCTACTAGAGATTAGCTAAGAAAATAAAAACTATTGTTGTGGTGCAACTAATTACAGTAATAGCATCTTTACTCTTACAGTTTTTCCTCAATTGCAAAAACACTAAATCTCATTCTCAATTTTTCAGAAGCCTAAACCGAGGTATCAGATCAGTCCCCTTGTGATCAAAATCTAAAGCACATTTCACATCACTACACTGCCTGCAAACATATTTGCATTGTGATGCACTTGCTGTGCAAAATGGTAAACATGTTGAACACTTTGATCACAACTAGAACAAAGATGTCAACAGGTAAACAGTGACTCAAAACTGATTTCACCTTTGGCTGATGATGAGGGAACCGATATAAACCTGCTGAGGAAGCTGTGGGAGGTCAAGATTTTGTGATGGATAGAGGAAATCAGAGAGGAAGAGTACGCATAAGAGGTGGTCGCAGAGGTATTACCTTCACCAAGGAGGTTATGTTTTTGGTAGCGTTGGTTTGTTTACCTGTCCGTCTGTCAGCAACTTTACGGAAAAAAGTTCTGGACTGTTTCCTGATTACTCGGTTGTGTTCTATATTTTGCTGTGCTTGGGGCATGATTTGAAAATAGTGTCGCTTTTTGAGGCCAGGTGATGCTGTTTTGAGTCAAAAACTTCCTTTTGCAGCAAGAAGCAGAGGTTTTGGGAAAGTAGTTTGAGTTATGGGATTAGTGTTTAAAGTTGTGAGAAACTGAGTGGACATTTCAAAAATAGTGTTTTAGCTTTAGAAAAACTGCAATAACAGTGTCGGGTGGCAGTGCACACCCCAAAACAGACTCATTAAAACTGACAAAACATTGGTTGAATTTGACCAATCTGGTTGGAAGTTATGTGTCTGACCAAACTTTTTGGTTAAAACAACCAGATATTGGTTAGATTAACCAATATTGGTTGGTTATTTTGGCCTTTTCATTCAAGTATTTAAGAACAACATTTGACAGTTTTTCATTTCCAACCTTTAGTCAATAAAAAATCAAACAAAAAGAAACATCACAGAATGACTTTCACACCTCTCTGGTCATGTTGGGACGATAACACCACCTGGCTGGAACAATCAGCAACTTATCCATCACAGTTCATGGTTGCCATGGTTACGCGTTTCATCAAACTTTGTCACTTCTGGGTTGAAATCAAAACTGTTTGTTGAGGGTAAGAAAAAAAACACCTTATTATTATTATTATTATTATTATATACAATTTTGAATTTGCTAAGAAATTGTATCTTTAAATTCAGGAGATAAGATCATTAAAACTTGAGCAAGTCAACCTAGGAGGCAGCTTTTCAGCAGCATGGATGAATCAATTATGAGACTTATTATTTTAAGTGAAACTGTGTGGTAGCTGGAGAAAGATCTACTTTCATTAAACTCTCTCCCCGTCTGATTTCTGCCAAGCCATTCAGTATTGCATCATTGCTTCACTTCGGGAAAACTCGGGAGATGTGTGTCTTGGATCATGTCCTCATTTGCTCAAAATAAGAACAGATTATTTAAGTGTGCAGCATCGAGGAAGGGAGCAAAGTTTCAGTGGGCGATGCGAGAAGGTGTACCTTTACTGTAGAAAACGGTAGTTGTGGAGAAGAAACAGTGAAAGCAAGTGGGAAAAGACATGTGCGGGAAGAAATAAAGGAGCGCTGTTCAGAGGGAAGGAGATGGAGAGAGGGTGCAATAATAAGGAAAAACGAGACAGATGAAAGACAAAGCGAGAATATAAAGAGAGGGAATAGGAAGTAGACTCCCAAGCTGCTATTTATAAGCTATTTTGTCACTTCATATGAAGTATTTCTTGTTCAATTTGACTCAAGAGTCACTTAGCATCACTTTCAGAGGAGAAAATCTTTTTCAGGCATCAAGAAGAAATATTTCAAATCCGACTTTGTTGAAGTAAAAGCTCTAAATGTGAAAATAATGATGAGAAAACAAGAGTGAGATCATCATTTCCAGCCAAAATAATGCCAACGAAATAAAAACCCTGCCTCATTTCCAAACATGAGACAGTAAAAACAACACAGAGAAATTAAAGAAATTGGCATTAGATCATACAGAATACGGTATGTTACTGTATTTATACAATACAGCAGGAAATGTTGAAATAACAAGATAAAGCTGTGAAAACAGCAGCAGATGATTTATCAGAAGTTACATCATTAGATTTGTTACGAGTTCTGTTTTTATTTTTGCTGTAATTATTTTCAAAGTGATAAAAAAAATCAATAAATAAAGATGGGATTTTTCAACATGGTCAGAATAATTATTTAAAATGTTTTGATATTATGAAGTTTGTAATTCTCTGGTTTGGGAATTTAACGCAAAGTAAGTGTTTTCTATTGATAGGAAATGCTGATTTTAACTTAATACAAATATAAAAACAAAATCAAATAAACACAAAGGTCCTGTGTCACTGTAGGATTAGATAAGCTTCTTCCACTCACTATGTCATTACACTTATTGATAATAGACATCATATCATCTTAATAATAAAATATGTACAGTGACACTGTTCAACATACACAACCAATATCTCCTCGTCAAGAATATTCTTTCATCATGAAGTTACCATGTCGTTACCATGTTATACACTATTGTTGCTGTATGACCAACTAATGATACTGTATTAATTATTCTTACCATATTATCAACTATTTTTACCATATTATTAACAGTTGTGACCATATTATTAACTTTTTTCCATATTAAATACTTTTTCCATATTATTCACTGTCGTTACCATGTTATTAACTATCGTTGCAGATTACTAACTAATGTTACCATATTATTAACTATTGTTACCATTTTACTAACTATTAATGTATTGTTAATTATTGTTACCATATTATTAACTGTTGTTACCATATCATTAACGGTTGTTACCATATTATAAACGTCTTTCCAAATTAAATACTTTTTCCATATTATTCACTATCGTTAGCATGTTATTAATTCCGTCAGTCTGCCCCAGGGCAACTGTGGCTACATACGTAGCTTACCATTACCAAGTATGAATGAGGAGCGAAAGAATAATGGATCTACTGTGAGCACTTTGAGTGCCTTGCGATATAAATCTAATCCATTATTATCATTATTATTAACTATTATTACCATATTACTAACAATTGTTACCTTATTATTAATTAATGTTACCAGATTATTAACTACCATAACCATGTTATTAACTATTGTTATTGTATTATTAATTATTACCATATTATTAACTATGTTTCCATATTGTTTACTATCATTATAATAATATTCACTATTTTTATCATATCGTAACTGTTATACAACATTTGTTGAAAACATTGATTCTTCTCATTATTGTCTAAAGGAAAAGAATAAGAATTGTTGGTTTTTCTTAGCATCAAGGGGTTAATTAGAAGTTGATTAACATGTTTTGGTGTTAATTAATTTATGAGGAAAAACAGCCTGTTAATATTACCTCAGTTTCTTCTACAGATTTAAAGTACTAAATTTGAATTTAAACCATTCAATCAACATTTGCTGGTGTCCATTTTCTAAATGCCAGCCTTTTATTTAAAATTGACCTTTTTTTCCTCAAAAATATTCTATGAAAACACATAATGTTGTAAATTGTATTTTATTTTCCACGACTTTGTTTTCTGATTATTTTTTTCTTTTTGGGGAACAATTTTCCACTGTCTGTTTAAAATTCTGCGCTGCAGCTGTGAAATATACGCCTCTTATCTTCTATTTCTGTCCACATTTAGAGAAAAGAGGGTTTTTTCCCCCCTTTTATTTCAAAAGGAGAATGGCTTGATAATTATTTCCTAAAATAATGACGGTCCCTATTACAAAGATGTATCCTCCGCCATGGTCATCCCACTCTCTTTTCACTATAAGAATACATAATGAATAGGATTAAGGGGTGTCTCTCTCACTCTCTTACTGGCTCTTTGTCTCTCGCAGACTCTTTAGATATCTCTCTCTTTTTCACTGCCCCCTCTCGCTCCATTTTTTCCTCTCCACCCATTTTCCTCTCTAAAAGAAATCTTTCAGGCATGTCCAATTGGCTCTGGCCACTACATGCACGTCTCCCAAGAGGGAATAAACCTTAAAAATCTCCCCCCCTCTTTTTTCTCAAACACACAAATAAAGACACATCCGCTATCCTGAATGCACATGCACCTTTACGCTCACGCTGCAAATGAAGCGGTGACTCAAAGACCAGGCCACCGACAGGACGTAAGACTTTTCATCAAAGGCTTCCCGAAATGTCCCTTTACCTTATTTCCTGACCACGAGCGTGCACGTGTGTGCGACAGAGATGATCCCTGTAGTAATATTACTGGTCCACGCCTGGTTATGTGCCACATCTGTCCTTTTTAGAGTTCCCATGCTGCTCACACTGACTCACACACTCACACACAAACAAAGTAAATTGGTTAGATTTATATTACTGCTCTTGTAAAACTTTTTCTACTTGCTGTCTACCTTTTTATCTCGACTATTAAATTCACCACGATTTTTCACTCATTGTTGCAAGGCCATTCCCTCGCTCCTTCTTTCTTTTCTGCTCTGCTTTCCTCCTGCAGAACATCTCCGTCTTTTATTCAGTCTTTTTATATGTAACTCTCACAATGTGAAGTTGTTGTAAAACCTCACAGTTCCTTCTTTATTTTGGTCCACATATGGTGAAAAGAAAAGATTTATATTCTAAGGTGATTAATCACATTCCAAAGCTCAGGGGTTTTTCAAACTTTGGTCTTTTCTGAAACAAGAAATTCAGCTGGATTGATTTTCTTCAGTTCTCTCACACAGTTATCTCATGTTAGTGGTGGTATCAGTAGAAAAATTGCAAATCTGGATCAGGCCAAGAAATTTAGGGGTAAAGCAGCCTAAATTCTTTTCCTTATATGTGAATTTATTGACTTATTTCTAGGAATGTCGGATAATATTGGCCTACCGATATTGTCAGACAATATCAACATTAAAATGTGACATCAGAAGACATTGGTATTGAGTTTTTCAGTACGATATTTTTTTACAAACATCACGCAAAATCTTGTTCCATTGTGACATCTCGCAAAATCTTGTTCCAATATTACAGATCCAGCATGTATAAAAGTCCCTGTTATTGTGGAAAAACTTCATATCCCAGCATTCCTTTCAGAGTCATGTGACTACGGTGCAGCTGCTGCTGCTACAGACTGACTTGCTTTGAAGCTGCTTATAATATGTCTGGTTTAAAGTTGTTGGTTAAGTTACCAAGTTGTCAGAAATATTAGAATTAGCCACATGTTGGCTAATACCTGCTAGTATCTGATATCTGGCAGCCAGACGTCCAAAATGAACTCTTCTGAGTTAAGGCTATTTTGGATCTTTGCTCTTGGAGCAGAATATAGTTGTATTTCTCAAAATATGAGATACACAGTCTCACAGTTGTCTGCATATATCGGTATCGGTTGATATCAGACATTATATTAAGAGTTGGACAATATTGGATATCGGTAAAAAAAAGAAAAACAATATCAAACATCCCTTATTTCCTCATAATTAAACCAAACATCATAAACTGGTTTTAGTTCAGATTATTGTGCATATTTGATAGGAAGTATATACGCACATCTTAAGTTCACAGTCTTATTTCTGCCCAGCTTCGTGTTTTAAACATGTACTGCTGTAAATCACATTTGTCATGACTGTGCATGTTCTTGTGCGTTACTGCTCATCATAACGCTCAACTCTTGTTTTTTGTAACATAAAGCTTTAATCTGTACTTTTAAACACATGAAAATGTACATGACGCCCTTATGAACATACATAAAACAAACTGCCAGCGGCTGTTTCAGGAGGCCATGACACGTTGGCTGTGACATGTTTACATGTACAATCCAGTCCTTATACCCTCCAATTAAAGAAAAAGCTGAATTTACAATAGTAATTCAAAGAACAAGAAACAAAAGGAACTAATAATAAATGAAAATTTACAAAATTATATTTTAGTGAAATAAGATATTGCTTTTGGATTGTGGTTGGAGGTAATAATTAAAAGAAAACAATCAAACAAACAACTGTACACATTCAAGTGACCAAAATACCTGTCAACAGGTAGAAGTCTTTTTGAATATTAGAGAAAACACCTGATTACAGTGATTACCTCGAAGCTAAAACAAAATTTTAGCTTCGGAGCCCCGTTATGCTTGTTTAATTTTTTGTGTGTGTTTTTTTTTTTTACATTCCTTTTTGAACCACAACTCAAAATCAATGTCGTGATTTTCATAGAATTTTTATTCATTACTTTTGTCAATTTCATCTTATGCTGATTTTTTTTTCCTCCTTTGATTGAGGTGATGAATAATTTCAAGGATGACACAGAGACTTTTAAATGATTTCTCCATTTCAGGTGGTGAAGATTCACATGTAGCTGATTCATGTGGGTTTTATGGTGCCAGCTCATATTAATCCTCATGTTAATGAGGGTTACTGGTTTATATTTATTTTTTGTTGAATAGAACTGGCATCATCTGAGTTTCGAAATAACTCAAGTAGAAAAGAGAGAAAGTGTGAATGACGTGAGTTTGTAACTCCGCTGTGGAAAACGTTGCGGTCAGTCGGAGAGAGTGGAATACTCGGGAGTTCAGGAGTCTCACGTCTGACAGCTGCTGAGGAAGATTTCTCTTCGTGTCTCCAGAGATTGTAGTCAGAGTTTTACTTTTATACAGTGTAAACTTCTTTCTATTTCACCTGATAAACATGCGGAAGGAAAAAATTATCACTAGATAAATACTTTTTCTTTTAACCTTGTTTTGTCCAGCATGGTAGCAGCAGAATGATGATCCGGCTGTTTTGTTGTGCTAAACAGATTTGCTTTGCTTTATGAATATAAGGCTCCTCCTGATGATCTGAATTTTGATAGTTTTCTCTATTCTGCTCTTTTAAATGCTTGTTTATGGGAGTATTTTACAGTATTGCTGGACCTGACAAGAGGGAAGAGGACAGAAATAAAAGAAAGGAAAAGGGAAACAAAGATACACCAAAACAGCCAACTGCTGCACCTGCACAGAAACGCAACAGAGAACATCCCGCGATCTTTGCTGGAAAACAAAGCTGATAATCATCAGGAACACTTTCAGGAAAAAAACAGGGTTTTTCCTGCATATAAAACGATGAGGCGGCTGTCTCAGCCTAAATTCTGTGCCACCCTCGGCTCCCAAAACTAACTAGACATTGGGAAAACTTTTTATTTCCTGACAAGCGTTGTGGTAAATGGACGTCATTTTCATAGCAGTTTCAGCATGGTGCCAATGTGGTGATGCTTTATCAACCGGAGTGCGCGGAAGTCACTGCCAAAACTGCCAAAGAGGAAGAAAAAAGCCACGAAATTCCCTTCCTGGAGGATTTTCTTTCAGTGTTGCTAACTTAGTGACTTTGTCACTATATTTAGCGAGTTTTCAGGCCTTTCTAGCAACTTTATTCAAAAAAGCGACAAATATAGTGACTTTTTCTGGTGGTTTTGGAGACTTTTGGAGACTGACATGAAAGCACATGTAGGCTATTGTTAACTCTTATTAACAGCGGGTGCTCCCCACTGTCCCCTCTCCCCTCGAGGCTCAGTACTCATGCAGCAACCGTCTCTGCTTCTAGCTAAAGCCAGAATAGGAAACATGCACCTCTGCTCTATGAACCACGGAAAATGAATTGAAATTCATTTTCACTATTAAATTAGTTTTTTTTTTTTACATAACAAGCAAAAAACTACTTGTAATAAGCTAAAAAAAAAAAAAAAAAAAAACTGCCAATGGAAGAAAAAAAAAATTATCTTGAAACAAGTGAAAGTGTCTAAAAACCTTTTGAGGCGACTTTTATTTTAAGAGTAATGAGGGTTTTTTTAGGGGGACTAGAAAAAAGGAATATTCTTGGTAAGATTTCAAACTTTTGCAGTGAATTTAATGTTGAACATGGTACCTTCCTCTTTGTATTCATTTTAACAAAATATGCTTTAAAGGTAGAGCCCGAAGTTTTCCCCTGAAAATAAATGCTCAACTTGTTTGAGTGAGATCGAACTCAATCCGCACATTTGGGCCTCTACTCTCACATGGCGGTGACTTTGTTTGCAACTCCTTCTCCCCTGACTGTATTTCATCTTTTCTCCTTGTTTTGGTTTGTTCGGGACGTTTCTGGGTGGAGATTTGCATGTTGTCTCCAGCCAGATAATTGTCATTTTACGACTCATGTATTAGACCCCTAAAACACAAAATACGTTACCTGTAAAAAGAGTTTGCTTGAGCCAGTTGAAGATGAGGTATACTGTATATGCATGTGCGTGCATGATCAAGATGTTACCACCTCTGCCTCATGAAAATCCCTGCAAACAAGCTGAGAACAACCAAAGTCATAACAGCTACAAAGCATGGAAAATCACACATACACAGAATTAGAAACATGCAAAAACTGCAGAGAAGTTGCTATTAGATCAACATTTAAAAAAAAAAGTTTTTCATCCAGTCGGTTATAAAAACATAAAAAAAAACACAGACAATTTAAGAAATGAAAGCGATCAGCAACTAGGTCACCAGCAGACATGTCTGAAAACGTGCACAGGAAGTGTTCATGTAGTCTCATTGCCAGAGAAGCAGACACAAGTACTGCATTCCAGGCCTAAGTAGTGTTTGAGGAAATGTACTCTTCGCTTCGTAACATTCCCCTGTTGTTGACAGTTTCATGGTAAAGGCCGTGTCCTTGAAGGGTCTAAACGCTCCTTTGGATGAAGACGGAGCTGCAGCAAAGAGGCATTGTTAGAGAAAACACATCCGCAATAGCCCCAAAACAAAAATACATCTGTTTTACAGTAAACATTTGCAAATGAAGACAATCTGGAAAACTCCAGAAGTGTTATTTAGCAATCATGATACTGAAAGATATTTGAACAAAAAAAATATTGAGTTATAGAAATGTCATGTGAAGAGCGAATGCTGTTGGATCAAACCGCTTTATCTGGAAAGTAGATGGATCCCACTGGTTTCTAGTTCTAAGCTGATGGCTCTACTGGACATCTTCTGACTTGCACCTAAAAAAGATTTGATGCTAGTTTAAAGGCAAAGGGTACAATAGTAACACCGAATACTCATGTGATTAAGATTTTCTTTGGTTTGCACACTTTGCATTTACATTTTTGAAAGCACGCTGAGGTAAGACAATTTTTTCATAAAACTTCTGTGCAGTACTGTACATTCCCTGATTGTTGATAGCTTCATGGTAAAGGCCGTGTCCTTGAAGGGTTTAAATGCTCCACTGAATGAAGAAATAGCTGCAGCAAAGTGAGGCATTGTTAGAGAAATGTTTGTCCACAATAGCTCTTAAGCAAACATACAGTACATCGGTTTTACATAAAACTCTGGCAAATGAAAAAAATCTGAAAAACTCCACTATTACATCAGTATTTGAAAATAATACTCCTAAACTTTTATGTCACAATATTTTTTTTTACAAAATATATTGTTTTATTGTGTACATGAAATGTCATGTAAAGCACAAATGTTGTTGGTTCAAGCCCCGTCTGACATCACATTGTAATAGATGGATAGATAGATAGATAGATAGATAGATAGATAGATAGATACTCATTTTACTTGAACTTGAGTAGAATGTGTCATTATTTGATTCAGTCACCCACTAAAATCTATCCAAATAGAAGAAATGTTGCTCTTTGAGGCAACTACTGTCATGCGATTAAAAAGTGTTTAAAGCAACCTTTACCGATCTTGCGTTTCAGAAAAGACAGCAAGATTATTTGAATATAAACAGTCCCGCCTCACTCCTAAGACCCAACCCCCATTCCCTCTGCCTCCCCAATGCAGAAGCAAAGGTCTGACAGGCAGGTCCCTCAGCCAATCCTAGGGTGCACCCCACTTCAAGGATTGGTTTGAGCTTTCATTGAATATTTAGAGATTGAAATAATATTTTGTTTTGATTAATGGTGGGTCTGTCTTGTATTTCAGGGTTCCATTCACTCATTCATAGCATTTTACCCCGTTAGAAAAATAGTATAATAATGCAACATCGGTAAGGGTTGCTTTAAAGGCCCTGTACCTGATTTTATTTTAATCTTTTCAGACAAATGCTTTCTACATGGTATAATGTGTGTTAAAAAAAGGTAATTTCATCAAAATAAATCACTCATTGATTGTGTATATGCATGAATCCAGGCCTTTTTAGTTTAGGTTTCTAAGGATGTTGTGACGCTCTCCTTATGCCAATGCGGTTCATTCTACAAAAGTTTCTGGTTTCCTATCAGCCACTCACAGCGTTTTCTAACGAGAAGCGCCCTCCTCTCTCGCGTGCACGGCAGCACTATTAAACAGAACCACATGGCGTCTGCCGAAGGGAAAGTGGCGATACCGCAGCAAAACAGCCTGTAAGCATCAAAACTGAGGAGGAGAGAGGCTTGAAACGCAGGAGACCAAAGACGGAATAAAGTTCGTGTTTCTCGGTGGATTGTACTGAAGGTAGAGAGCAGCTGGACGCCTCGGAGTATATGTGGACTGGAAGTCCGCCTGGACAGGTATTTTTTTCAATAACTTTCTTCTCAGTAACATTTACGTCCACGGGTGCTGATGCTTCCTCTGCTGGTCTACGTATATAATAGTGATATTTACACTGTAACACCACGAAGCTTTACATCACTGCTTCTCGAAGGGGCGGGTTAGAAACTTTATCAGGCTGTCATGTTGTAACGTCGCCTATAACATCATAACTCGTCAAAACTGTGCATCTGTTTACATAACTGTAGTTACGGTAAACTACCGGTTATGATAGAAAATGTCATTTAGCTGATCCGCAGCCATTTACTGCAACCAAAACAGTAATTTCACTGGAAGATGCAAGTTTTCTCTGGAGAGTTTCTTTGTGCACGAGTATGAAATGTGCATGTTATTTCGTGCATGGGAGGAGAGAAAAAACGAGAGTAGGAGAGTTTCTCTCTGGCAGAAAAACAGTTAGGGGCGGGGCTTAAAGTTCAAACTACACTGTTCACCTCGCTATCGGTTCGCAAATGTGCAAAATCAGGTAGAGCGCCTTTAATTGAGAACAATTCATTACCAAATTTTTAATTGACTAAATTGATTTTTTTACATCATCCCCACTCCCACCCTTTACTTTAGGGCAGTGGTGTCCAAAGTCTGTCCTCAAGTGCTGCTGTCCTGACGGTTTTCCATGCCTCCTTGCACCAGCACAGCTGACTCAAGTCAAATGAATCTAAAAGACTATGAATTTGAGTCAGGTGTGTGTTGGAGAAGGGAGACACGGAAAACCTGCAGGATTGTGGCCCTCAAGGACCGGAGCTGGACACCCCTGCCTTGGTGTTTCCCAATCCGGACCCCACCCCCCCGTGAGTTCGAAGCAGCTTTTTTGTGGTGATTCGTCCTGCAGACATTTACTTGTTATGGTGTCGCATAATAGTGACATCATCAAAGCCGCTACAGTAAAAATGTCTGTAAATAAGGACGAATCACCACAAAAAAAAACACTTTCGAGCTCACAGGGGGGGTCCGACTAATGTTTTGTGACAAAACATTGGTGAAATGAAGGAGTTTGTCGCAGATAATGCCTTATTTAGAGGCTGTGCGCGGGTGCCCCATCACTTCCATTATATTGGACATAGGCTGATCTCTAGTGGATCTAAATTTCTCCTGAAGGAATTCATGTTACTCTGCGTGAGTAAATGAACGTATTTCATGCAAGAAAATAGGTCCAGATTGAAAAAAAAAAAAAAAACTTCTTCTTTAAATAAGTGAGGAGAGTTCGGTAATTACAAACGTTCCTCACATTGACAGATAACAGGTTGTATTTGAAACCGGGTCATGAACCTGATTCATTCTGGCCACAACAAGGTTACTGAAGCAGCAACGTTATAACGAGGTTGATTCTGTTCAAACAAAGCAAGGCCGCATCTACGGCGTCAGCTCTGAATTGGCATTTTCTCCCTGTCTTTCATACACTCTCAAACACACACAAGCAAGCAGGTAGTAATTGTCCCTGGAGTTGTCGTGGTTACTGCGGTTTCCATGTCTTAAAAGCAGAAAAAAGAGGGGGAGGAGCATCGTCCCATGAGGCTCACATGTATTTGAAAACACTTGTACTCTCTAACCTCTCCGATTGGCAACGAGCTGCTGGATTGTATGAGTGTGTTGAATGTGCGTGTCTGAAGGAGGGGAGGAAAACCGAGATGCAAGCAGGAGAAGAAACAGATGGAAAGTAGAGGGGGAAGAAGAAGGGTGAGGTAAAGAAAAGGGAGAGACAAAAAGGTCTCGTAGGGTTTGCAATTGGACGATCACTCATGCAGCATTTGGTCACACACACACTCACTTGGAGTGAGGGGCAATTGCTGCAGACACTTGTCTTTTTCCCTCTCATCCCCTTTCCTCTCCAGAGGAATAAAAAGAGACAGACAAGCGAGAGGGAGAGAGAGAGAGGAATGATGAGAGGAAGAAAGAAAAGTTAAAAGCACTTCAGTCATCTTTCTCTATCTCTTTTTGTCTCTCGCTCTCTAGCTCTCCTTCATAGTGACCTTAAGGTGTAAAGAATGTGAACACAGAATGAAGAACGCTCTGAAAACGAGCAAAAACCACAGTAAAAAAAAAAGAAATAGGGTTTCTGGAAAACGCTGTGAAGACAAGAACCACTAAACTCTGCTGCATTGCCTTGTTGCTCATGTTTACCTTGTTTATTTTATCTGAAACGTAATAAAGACGTTATTCTCTTCTACTATTCTGTGTATAATGAAACTCTCATGAATGAACATTTTTAAAATGACAGTTTTTGAGCCCCTTCGTCATAAGTGCTCTTTGTATTTTTCTTTACAAATTCTTACATTTATTTTCCAGGAGTGAAACTGTCCCAACTGGGATTTTCCGTATTAATATGCATTAAAAAATACTTGTAAGATGGTAAGAGAGGGAGCAGAGTGGTAGTACATCACAGGTTTTCAAGCAAAGGAACCAAGTTTAAGTTGTAATACATCATTCAGATAGTTAGATATCAGTCAGGATGTGGTTAGGGAAAAGGACAAGACTGTTTTATTTTACACTTAAATATCCATAAATACAAGCCGACAGGTCAGAATCATGCCACCTCAACGAGGCACAATGCTTGACAACAACAGCTTTATGACCTCATCGTTTCTGGGTTGGTGTAACTGAACCAAACTAAAATGTTCCATGTTTTCTGATGAGGCAGGGAAGCTCGATGATGTCACATGCAGTGATGGCCGATCAGATGTGATTTCACTGGCTGGACAACATGGACGGAAAATGTTCACACTCCTGGGTGAACAGACTGGTCGAACACGTTCAGGGTTATTCCATCTGTTGTCAGCAGTCATTGCAGTTTCTCTGATTAGTCTGCTACTGTGGAGCCAATGTGAAAGCTGCAGAGACCACTAGATGTGGGAATTTGTGCCATGATCTCAGCAAAGACATAAAATTCCTTTTTTTTATTTTCCCATTATGACCAAGTTTGTCCATTTTGGGCAGAGGTGTAGCTGGAAGGGGCCGGGCACCTCAGATGATTGACGGGTCACTGGAGGAGGAGGCAAGGCCAGTTTATTGTTTAGTGCATTTCATGTGACGATTTAAGGCAACTCAAAGCACGCAGGGAAAAAAAGAAAACATTTTAAAAGTATTATTTAAAATTAAAAACAAAAAAATTTAAAAAAAGAGACTGTTAGATCTTAAACGTATGATAGAGTATTAGGGCCGGATGAAAAAAGAAAATGGGGGGATTTTTCCTCCCTCTTCCTCACCTAGACAATAGGGTCAAAATATAAAAAATAAAGTCAAAATAATGAAAATAACATCAAAATGTTGAAAATAAAGTTTAAAAAATAATTGAAGTCAAAATGTTGAAAACAAAGTCAAATGTAAAATATAAAGTCACAATAATGAAAATAAAGTCAGCATTTCCAGAATAAAGTCAAAATATCAGAAATAAATTAGGACTTTGTCTTTAACATTATGTTACAGATGGGCAGATGCTCGTACATTATGAAACTATAGATTTTTTTCACATTTGTAATAAAATTGTCTGTAATACATTAAAGTGACCTTAAAATAGTTATTTTTACATTTTATTTACAAAAAAATACTCACATTTGTGCGTTTTTCTGGCTGTCGCTGCCAATGTCGGCGCCATTTTGCCCGTATTTGGCAGGAAATTGTGAGTAATATCACACCACTCATTTTCCAGTGTGCCCTTGGAAAATTTCCGTTTTGAGGGCCAGATAGTCCT
Organism: Atherinomorus stipes; assembly: GCA_023101725.1. Classification (NCBI taxonomy): domain Eukaryota; kingdom Metazoa; phylum Chordata; class Actinopteri; order Atheriniformes; family Atherinidae; genus Atherinomorus; species Atherinomorus stipes. The sequence continues at coordinate 758,467 of JALJCO010001260.1, read as the reverse complement.
ACCATTTCCCCTTCCCCCTCAGTCTGAACCAGAATCAAGACACCACTACCCACCACATGAACACACAAAACAAAGGCTTAGGGCTGAGGGGGAAATTGGAATTCCTTTACACCCCTACACTCAAAAATAGAGGTACAAGTTTGTACTTAAAAGGGTACAAATGCTTGTTGCTGGGGGTGTTCCTTTTTGAAAGACATTTCTGTACCCTTCTGTCCTGGTCCATTTTTGTACCTTATCAAACTGTATGAGTTGATAAAGTACAATTAAACCAATTAAAAATGATGAATAAAAATAAATAAAATAGAGATTATGACAAAAATCAAAGATGCTAATAATAAATGAATAATTGTTATATTAATATTAGGCCAAATACATATAATATAATTACACATATAATTATTTCTATGATTACTAGGCTTATTATGTAATTTATTATTTAATAACTGTAAATATACTACTGTTTAAAGTACTGTTTATTATAGTTAATGTACAAGCTATACACAATTTTTCAATGCTGCAGGTTTGAAATGGTACAAATTTGTACTTAATATTACTTTGGACCCTTTTTCATCGTATATAGGTACACTTCAGGCCTCATAAAGACTAATATTGTACTTTTGAGGGAACATTTGTAAAAATATACCTACATGTACAGAAATGTTCCTGTCTCGTATCTCTATTTTTGAGAGTGATATGGAAATAAATTTTGAAACTTCCATGGTCTGGAACTTTGAAATACTCAGTCCCACCTGCAAACAACTTCCCAGTAGGTTTATTTACTTATCATGACACATGTAAAACATGCCTGAATGAACAATTAAGCAGTAAGTGAAATGTTCGGTGGAAAACCTCATGAAAATAAACCAAATTGATTCAATATTACCAGAAAATTACCAAAAAAAATTATTGCAGAACACAACCGCTAATGAAGCACCATTAGCAAAACCTTTCATGTTTCAGATGACATCTTGTTTACATGCAATAAATTAGTTTGAACATAAGCCAGTCAGAGGAAGTGCTTTTGTTTCCACGTGTAAAATCAGTTGTAGAATGTGTGCTTGTTCATGTTCACAGACGTGTACGTGCACGTATCAGTCGGTGCATGTGAAGGCTGAGTAGTGGCTCAGATTATAATATTCCCTGGAGGGTTAATCTAGCCGCTTTTTAATGAAAAGAGGACAGAATGAACCGTATCCATCTGAAAATGTCAAGAAAACTGCTTGAAAATAAATCTGATCATAAATAACTAAGAAAGTTTAATGAATGAACCGGTTTAATAGATATTTAATAAATGCATCTAGTTCAATGGAACAGAAAAAGCCTGAAACGGTGAATTTTAATCACACTCTTATGTGATTTACTGAAAATTGACTGGACTGATGTTATTGTTACCTTAACAGCAACCAACAACTTGTACAGATACAAGAAAGGATTGATTTAAAAAAAAAGAATGTGTGCCTGTAAGAGATGCTCCTGTTCATTTGCTTATTTGTCTTCTTTATCTTCTTTTGTTGCAATTGTTTTGGATTGCTTTTTTTCAGATATGCCATCTCCGAATGTGCCATCTATCAGACTTCTCTGCATGTTATTATCTTTGTCATTCACCGATACTCCCGTCCCCAGCAGCTCCATGAATGTTTGCCTTGTTTGCATGAGGGAGCAGTTGTGCTGAAGCTGCCCTGCAGGATTACAGCTGTTATCATTCTGTTTGAGGAGGCAAAGACGAATAACAAATGATAGTTATTTGTGATAAATGTGCCTTCTGTTGCTGTTGCCAGAGTGAGATGGACGTATTGATGAATCGAGGGGGTTTACTTTGACTCCTGCATGTCCAGAGCACTTTCACATGAAGCTGTGAACATCCCCGACCTGGGAGGTGCATATTACATAGTATACTGTATATCCTACAGTCCTAGCCTCCAGTGCTCTTGTGTCTTCATGGTTTCATGGCATGATGTCTAGCTTTTGAGGATCTTTTGGGCTACTTCACTTTGTCAGGCAGGTCCTATTTAAGTGATTTCTTGATTGAAAATCAGGCCTTGGTGTAGCTAAAGAAAATCAGGATGGGACAAACACTTTGTCACACAACTGTATATATATGTATATATATACAGTATATATATGTATATATGACCAGATGTGCCTGGCCATTGTCTTGTGATAACTGAGGTCAGGCACACCTGCATTAATCAGTTCATCCAGTAATGAAAGACAGGAAACAAAGGAGCTACCTTAAGATCAGGAAGTAGTGGAGCTGTGCCCACTAATGGATTTCACAGAAGCAACTGTCCTCCACTTTGCGTTGAACAGTTTACACCTCTGTGTCATTAATTCCTGATAATGGATATCTCATCAGGCATTATACTTTTTTACTTCCAGGTTTAAATAGAAATCTATTCAAAATTCTCCATGTTTCATGCTTGCTTAGTGCCATTGTGATACATGGGGGGAACTACAGTAAACTCCTTTACAAAGGTCTTCACTCTCCAATGACTTTTCTAGTCAATCCCCAACAGTCACTCTGCTACAAACTGTGTCATCTTCAAATAGTTTCAGTTTCTTTGTGAAATCTACTTCTTTCTATCTTTTTGAGTATTTTTTAGTTCTTCCCCTCCTAACATGTAATCCACTAAGCTGTGTGTTAGGGTGTGTCTGTAATGGCTGTCTGATGACTGGCGTCAGTGTTGACCGTATCTTTCCCTGGTGACATTGCATCATTGTTCACATGATGTATATTTAGACACACACACATGTACAAGCGCTCAGATGCACAAATGAACCTTGTCTAAATGGTGAAAAATTCTATTTATGTCTTTAAAATGCATGTGACGGTAAAATAATTAAAGCTCCTGCTAATCTTGCAACACTTTAATTTTCCTCTTTAGAATAAAGCTACTCAAAAAGTTGCTGAAAAGAGAGAAATATTACTTTGATTTTGTCTATGCAAATGTAATCAGAAATCTATCCAGGTACTTGTAAAACAGAGACTTAAGTGCCCCTCCTTACCTAATTCTCTCTCTCTCTTTCTCACTCCCTCTCGCCAGCTCTTCCTCTTTATCACTATCCCCTCGTTCCACCCCCTTTCTACCAGTCTCTCTGTCTCTCTCTCTCTGGAGAGCATTCAAGGCCTCCACTCTGGAATCGGAGCAGACATACTGTCTTTTGCTGAAACAGACTGAGTACTAATTAGCCAGAGAGAAGTTTTGAGACAGTGCAGAGAACAAAGTGAGAGAAGCAGCAAGATAAAGGTTGACAGAGAGAGAGAGAGCATGGGCTACAATGGCAGAGAGAGAAAGAGAGAGAGTGCGTCAGGAATGTTTGGAAGACTAAAAGTACTTTAAACCCATAATGGACTAATATCCACACAGGCGCCATTTTAAACCTCCACATCATACCAGTGTTACACACACCTACACACACACACATTCAGGACCCCAAACCTGTTATATGATATTTCAGTGTACATTTGTTTGTTTAAAGAATTTCAACATATAATTTGAGTCAAAACAGTTTTAATGTGTAGAAATGTAATACTTTTTTCCCCTCACATTTCCTCTTCCCTCACCATCTCCTGTCAAACGTTTGCTCTGAATGTTTGAATGATGCTAAAAAAAATATCACCTTCTGTCATACCTTTGATGTTTCCTTAAAACCTTAAAAAGCTTCAAATTTTGTATCATTGAAGAAAAATGCTGCTGATCCCAGTTATTGCTTTTAATAATCAGTGGTTGAGAAGTTGGATATTTCTAAGATCGAATATAAAACATCAACACGATTACTACACATACTACATACATTCAGACGAATAGATGTACTTTAAGCTATTTTTGAGTCCTGAAATGTTTGAGATGATAAGAAAAAAGGAAGAAACTTTTCCCAGAAAATCTTAAGTGTCTATTTGTGAGGATAAATTTGTGGATGTTTAAAAAAATAAATAAATAAATGTAAAAAACGACTCATAATCACGTACCTTAGTTAGTTTCCGTTCCTATAATGGCTTATTCGTTTTTGTGTTTTGTTTTTTTTGTTTTTTATTTTTATTTTTAAATCTAATAAGCTTATTAAGAAGTTTCCATTTGAAACAACCTTGGAAAAAATCTCAGCTCTAACATATAGTTCAACATACTGATCTCTTTTCTATGGAGCGCACTGTGTTTACCTGAAAAAAAGTTGTTTTTCTGAATGAGCAAGATCATTTAGAAAAATCTACAAAATCGATCTGTTTTTCTAAATTAACAAGATAATCAAAAGACGCGCTGTTTTTCTGAATTAACAAGCATTTAAAAAATAAAATCATGTTTTTTTCTAAATTAAAATAAGTAAAAAAAATATATATATAAAAAATCATTCTGAATTAATGAGATAATAAAAAGCATTTTTTTCTGAGTTAACAAGATTGAAAAACTAAAAATAATTGTTCTGTTTTTCTGAATTAATAAGAATCTTTTTAAAAGATCATTAAAATTGTTCCTTTTTTTAAATTAATGAGAAGATTTTTTTTTTAAATATTTTTTTCTGAATGAATAAGATATCGCTGCTGTGATTATACCAGATGATGATATGTGGTTGTTGGCGTTGCAGGTTTCTTGCAAGAAACACTTTTTTTTCCTCCAGAAAGGCTCCAACGTGTCCAGTTGGGTGGCCAAGACTGCATATCTGCTTTAGGTTTTGAAAATAATGATCCTGAATGACTAATACTGGTCACTTTGACTGAAATATTGGTTAAAAATATTGGTTAAAATATCCAAAATACTGGCTGGACACATAACTACCAATCAAATTGGTTAAATTAACCAATCTATTTTTAGGGTGTGTTCTTTAAGACTGTACTTTACTAGGAAAAAGATGCACATATTTTTGTGTTTGTTTGCTTGATGTTTCTGGCCCAGAAATGAGTAAATGTGTTACATCATCTCATATTTCCATGTGCTCATATATGACTCATTTACCATGAAATGTGTTTGGTGCATAAATTATATCCTAATGGAAATTCAAAATTCAAACAGAGACTAACTTTTTCTAGCATTAAAAAGTAAAATGTGACGGAGAAATCTGGAAAACACAGACATGCAGAACTTCACACATCAATATGTTCTATACTTCTAAGTTATTGCAGGAAAGAGGATTACATCACTATGAGCTGTTAAACAATTTTATCACAAGTGAGGTGCAACATTCAGGCTTCAGTGAAGGAAGAAAACCGCCATGCACATTAAGTGCTCCATATGAAAGAGTACTACAACAAGGGCAGAGTGCAGGTGAGGTGTGTTAGAGTTGGAGGTGTTAAAGTAGGAGGTGTTATAGTGAAGATGTTCCTTCCAGAGATTCCTGAGGGTCAAGAAGGATGCGCCTTCTCTCAATGCATTCAGCATGTTCTAAAGTTGTAGAACACAGATGGAAAAAGTTTGGGTCGAAAGTGGAGTTTTGTGTCCTAAGCATATTTTATTTTTGTTATTATTATTATTGTTATTGTTCCAATAAGAGGATTATAATTCTCTTTTTCTGCTTAAATGTCCCTTGCCATGAGCACCACTAGTTTGAGAAAAACCTGCAGCGCAGCTGTCATCACTCTTTTTTCTCCCATAAAATAACTTTATTTGTGATTTTCTATCTCTATAATTTTGTAATTGTTTTTAGTTATTGTTAGTTTCTTTAGTTTCTTTTTATTTTAATTACTATTGTCAATTTAGCCTTTTCTTTAATTGGAGGGTTTGGATAATTTTGAGGATGACTGAAAATAGCAGCTAGCGACAAGTCTAGCAACATTTTCTAGTGTTACTGGAGACTTTTAGAGACAGACATGACAGAATGTGACGTTTACTTCTTTCTATTAGCCACTCGCGCCACCCCGGGCCCCTCCCCCATCTCAAAAGCTGCAGACCATGGTCGATGTTTACCTCTGCTCCATGAACCAGACTAAAAATAAAACTCAAAGCTGTCACTGATTGTCAGATATCATTGCCTCTTTATGAAAATTGTGGAAAGAAACATTTAAGAAAGTTAAAAGTACTGAAACAGCCGGTTTAACGGTTAGTTAAAGTACTGAAATGTAGGGTTGGAAATGGAGAATTATGCATCGATGGGAACTGGGACCAAAGACCTTTTCACATCAGGACCGATGCGAACAATTCGGAGGGGAAATATCGACACATTTGTCTATACGCACCTGTTCCGACGCAAAATTACGAAGATGCAAGAAACGTGAGCACGTGCAGCAGTGACGGGGGGAGAGGCGGCTGCAGGTAAACTTCTGGATGCTGAAAACAGCCCCCCCCCCCCCCCCCATTTGCCAGACAAGAGTGCTGCGACACAAAGATGATAAGACCTGAGCCATAATGATACAGTAGCAGCAACTAAGCGACACCTCTCTCTTTCCTCTTTTTGCTTGCGACCAGCTCTATGACGTCAGAGCGCCTTCTCTGATTGGTGGATTGTGTATCTGTTGGATGTGAATATATGAAAAATCGACCTCAGTTCGAAAAAATAAAAGTCGCAAAATCGCAAAATGGAATTTTGTCACTGATGCGAACGCTCCCATTGACTTGACATTAATTTGATAAAACTATTGCCGTGCGAATCTTTCAGAGGAAATATTCGGAGTAGGTGTGTAAAGGCCTTTACTCTCCGATTCTCCCGGAATCATTCAAATTTTAAAATTTCAATTCCTATTTTTGATGCCCAGTCCACCGAACACCATAGAGTCCGCCGCAAGCGGAACATTTGTTAGTACCGAGTTTCTGGTACACCCGAATACGCTGACGCACACGGCACAACTTGACGTCTTTGTTGCCATATTTAGCGAGTTTTCAGACGCTGTTAACTTTCTTTTAATAAAACGGCTAGTGACAAGTCTAGAGACACTTTCTGGTCTTACTGGAGACTTTTGAGACCAACGTGAACGAACGTTTCGTTTATTTCGTGCTGCCGCGGCCCCTTTCTTGTCTCGTAGAACAGAAGCTGCAGCAGCTGCAGACACAGCAGCTCACCTCTGCTCCATGAACCAGACTGAAAAACTCAAAGCTGCCACTGATTATCAGATATTAATGTCTCTAAGCGAAGAATGTGGACAGAAACATTTAATTTTAAGTTCTGTAACATGTAGTAGACACTTCACTAGAAAACAGCCAGTGTAACAGCTAAAGTTCTTAAAACGGTGAAATGATGAGGTCTATTCAAGTTTGGCCAGGGATCGTTTTTATTTCTGTTTCTCCTTTTTTTTCTTTGTTGAAATGCTATTAAATGCCTTTGGTAAGAACATAAATTGAGCTGGAATTTACTATATTAAAGTCCATGTTTGTTATTTGATTTAGCCGCCTACAAATAAAAAAAAGTAAACTTTTTTTCTACCTTAAAGCAACCCTTACTGATGTTGCATTCTTACGCTATTTTTCTAACAGGGTAAAATGCTATGAATGAGGTAATGGAACTCTGAAATACAAGACAGACCCACCATTAATCAAAATAAAATATTATTCCAATCTCTAAATATTCAATGAAAACTCCAACCAATCCTTGAAGTGGGGTGCACCCCTAGGATTGGCCAAGGACCTGCCTGCCAGACCTTTGCTTCTGCATTGGGGGGCAGAGGGAATGAAGGGGTGTGTCTTAGGAGTGAGGCGGGGACTGTTTATATTCAAATAATCTTGCTGTGCTTTCTGAAATGCAAGATCGGTAAAGGTTGCTTTAACTCTTAAAAGAATCGAGAATCGTTAAAATCCAAACGATGCCCAACCCTTTAAATTTAGGTCTGTTCAGTTTTGACCAGGGATCATTTTTCTATCTTTTTCTTTCTTTATTAAAAAAAATAATAATTAAATGCATTTGGTCAGACAGTAATAGAGCTGGAGTTTTCAACATCAACGTCTGTGTGTGTTATTTGATTTATTAGTACACTAAAATCCATTTAAATATATATGAAAAAACTTACTTTTATGGAGCAATTTTTGTAATGCGATTAAAATGTGATCATTTAAGGTTGATAAAATACAGCTCCTCTATCTAATTAGATTTTTTGTAATTGAGTCCCAACCCTAACAATAATGAAAAATAACCAGTTAGATTAGTAAATTATCATTAGTTTTCATTCTTTCTTTATTGTAAAGCAAAATAGTTAAACTGTCCAATTTTTACTGTCAAATTGTCCTTATGTAGTTTATCTTCATCAGATGATTTTCCTTAACTTTTGTTTGTATTTTGTATCATTTTGCGAGTTTAACATTTTCTTACACACCTAGTTGGTATCAAACAGGGATTTTTCTTTGGAATTCATTGAATAATTTGGGAGAAATTAACGTCACAAAACCACATTAATTGATAAACTAAACAGCAGACATTAGACAACAATGAAAATGAATATTTATTGTTATTTTAATTATTCTATTTCACCATTATTTGACGTTTTGGCTGCTTTGTTCCAGCACATCATAGACTTCTGTCCATTTGACATTACAGGTACTCGCACACCTGTTTACCTTGTTGTCCCTGACCTCCCGATCTATGTACTCACCTTTGAATAGATATACTATGTATCTAGTTAATTATGTTTACATGCTGAGGGAGAAGATGTGTGGAGATGAAGCGATGATAACTGATGTTGGCTCGGGGGCGTGTCCTGTGATGGTGTTTGCTCTTGGAAATAGCTTCCCGGAGAAAAATAAACAAACAGGTGCAGGATGTGCTTTTTAAGAAAATTAGGTTGTGCAGATGCAACTGAGTGCTTTTATAGACTAAAATATAAAAAAGAAGTGTTTGTTACACCAGCAGAAACCAACATACCAGTGAGTCAACACTGCAAACTTTTTTTTTTCAATTATATCTTGAAGAGCTCCCCTTTTAACGTCACACTGCTAACCCAGTGAGCAGCTCAAATCTGTTAAACCCAGGCCAGTTGCTGTCAGGTATGAACTTTATTGGTACTTCTGCACTTGCCGTTGGCATTATGCATCCTCTAATTTCATATGCAGTGATTATTACAGCGGGGAATGCTGGGAATAGCTTTGATTGGAGCCTGCAGAGTTAATGAATCGTCCTGCAACCACACAACAGTCTCTGGGCGAGAATGAATTAGACTGACACCTCAATAAGTGGAGTTCAGCAGCACGCATACACGCGGGCAACACTCGTTCCAACACTCAGACACTCGCGCGCATGAACAGTCCTCATCATACACACAAACACAATCAATTTACACATTTGGCTGGGTATTGATCAGGCTCTTTGCTGCTCCGATCCCCTGCCATGGCCTTTCAATTAAGACGGGAAGAGACACCGTAAATGGAGGACTGAAATATAGATGAGATAATAAACAAAATGATTACTGTTTTCTATTCTTGCATTCCTTTCTATTTTGACTTAATTAGAGGTCGAATGGAATCTTCTTTTTCCTGTATTATGGAATTTATTTGATCGAGATCCTTCACTTGATGATGCTTGGGATATTTGGGAACTGTAAGGGAAGAATTCATTTCATTTCATTCTTCAAACTAAGAGACATCTGGAGCGTAAAAGGCCCTCAGTGAAACATGAAACCTGTTTCTAGAGGAAATCTGACACATTTCCATAATCTCTGAATCAATAAACAATTATTTGTTTTCATTTAAGTTCATTTTATGTTTTACTCTGACATCCTGCTTATTTTCTGTGGTGATATAATGCAGATGGAAGATTTTTCATATTTCATCATGGTTTAGAAATCTTTAAAAAAAACAAAAAAAACAGAAAACAATGATCTTTTTCTCCACAAAAACCAATATGAAACATTTTTAAAGGTTTCTGATAACTTGTTAGAATTAAAAAACTAAAACTGTTCCATTTATGTAAATATTCAAACAACCAAAACTCATGATCGTACTTTTAAACATTAAAAATTACTACATTTAAATCCAACGTCTCACCCCCATGAATAAAGAAATGTTTTCATTGTTGTCTTTTAAAGATTTATTAATGAGCAGCTCATTCAGGTTTTTTTTTGTTTTGTTTTGTTTTGTTTTGTTTTTTACATTCACTGGTAGTTTATGAACATCATGACGTTGGTTTTGTATTGTGGTTAAAAAGAAATATTAAAAACAAACAACAAAAAAAAGCAACAAGTATACACCAGTTAGCAGCTTTTTGGCTGTATTAGGTGCTCTAATACTGTATGTATCTGCGAAAGTTTTGTTAGTATTTTATTATTATTAATATTATAATTGTTATTTTCAACCACAATTAAAAATCAATATTTTATTTTACTAAATTATAATTTTCTACATTTTTATTTATTACCAGCTTCTTTACCTGTTGACAGGTATTTTGGACCACTGTTGTTCATCAACAAGGTGCTCTAATGTGTCTTGGTCAGTTTTGTTTATTTGTTTTTTTTTATATATATATATATATATATATATTATTTTCAACCACAATTCAAAATCAATATTTGATTTCACTAAATTAGAGTTTTGTATTATTTCTTAATTTCTTGTTAATTGAATTACATTGCCTTGTGGGGGTAGCGGCCAACACACCCAACATATTGGCCGATCCCCATATCAGCAAAAGTTATCAGCGAATATCAGCCTAAAATGTAATTATAATTATAATATCATGACAAAATTATATTGTAAACTAATGCAATGCCGTATCAAGGAGGTATTCTCTAAAAATTGCAGGATAGTCACCCTCGGGGACTGAACTTGGGGACCTCTATTTAAAAAGAACAACTTGTCAGTTAAGCATCACATGTTAGCCTAGCATGCAAGATTTAGTCTGCATGTGGAAAACGTGCAGGCTGAACACAGAGGCCTAAGCCCAGATTTGAACCGGGATCTATTTCTGTGAAATGTGATGCTGCCCCACTGTCTACAGAGTCAGTTTAAATACCGTAAGTGTGGTCGCAGAGTAGTAATGAGTCATTATCATAAGAAAATTATTCTTCATTCATGTCGTCTCCAACACTGTCCCTGTTTTTCAGATGAGAAGCCGCCACACGTCAGTACAGTTACGTTTCTCAGATTATTTGTTTCACCAGAAAAAAAGGGAACTACAGTACATATCTGTGAAACATAACGCTAAAACATACTACTGTTTTATATTCTTTTCTTAATGTGGCTCAGACCGTGATTTATTATTATCTTTATTATTATTATCTTTTAGTGAAACCACATGAAAAAATTTCAGGCACTGCTGTTTTTCATTTAGCTGGTGGATTCTTGGTGACGGCAGCAGGTCAGACTTGTGTTTTAGTGTCACCAAGTCTGACATCATTTGCATCAGGGTAGGAATTCCCACACAACACCGACACGGTTTAATGGAAATCCCTGTTTTTCTTTCATCCGACTGATCAAAGAATTCATGTTTCCCATCTCATGCATGAAAAGCTTGTGTATCTGCTGTTAAACACACCTTCCTTTTGCATAAATCAATAAATTACCATAATACCTCTATAAAATGATTTTGAATCATTTCAAAATTAAGGCAAAATCCTGGACTTTTAATTAAGGAATAAGATTTATCTTACAGTATTTAAAATCTTGTTTTTGTTTTTTTCAGTTAAATGGTGTTCAAATGATTTGCTAATGATTGAATTCTATTTTTAATCTAATTTATCTCAGGTTTGTTTGAGGGGCAGGGTTAAATAATAACTTTCATTTATTATTGTATTTATTATTTATTCCATCCATGGCGGCCCATGTTTATCACTTGTCCCTACACATATGTATTCTTATGTTTGTGATTGTTGTTTTTATGTTTCCCATCTATAAAATTGTAAACGTAATTGCCCTTCAGGGACAAATAAAGTTGTTGAAATTGAAACTGATACTGTGAAGTTTCCGTGAAGTTTCTGTCCTGCTCTGTGTCTCGTGCCTGCTGCTCTTCAACATGAGATGCTGCCCGTCCACCTGCAGATCAGGACCTCCCTCATCGTCACTCTTGTATCAAATTAAGAAAACAAATGTGGTAAGGAGTGATCAGTGGGGCCTAACCAGTAGTTGGGAGTCTAATCTACAGTCGTCTGCAAAATTATTCATACCCTCCCATTAAATACAAGGCTAAATTCACAATAGTTTTTCAAATAACAGGAAACTAAAAAAAAAAACTAATAACAGATGAAAATTTTAAAAATTATGATTTAGTTAAATAAATACTGCTTTTGTATTGTGGTTGGAAAAAACAATAATAATAAAAAAAACTGTCTCAGACAAATTTGAGCACCTTTCCCATGAACGATGGATCAACATACAGGTGCAGAAGTTTTTTTGAACATTACAGAAAACACATGGTTGCAGTGATTGCCTCAACGTGTTGCTCAACAACAATTTTAGCTTCGGAGCCTATTCATGCTTGTTTACTTGTTTTATTTTTTTTTAGGATTTTTTTTTCAAGATTTCTTTCAGACCACGATTCAAAATCAATGTCATGGTTTCCATAGAATTTTTATTTATGATTACTTTTGTCGATTTCAACTTATTTCACTGACAGCTGATTTTTTTTCCATCTTTAATTGGAGGGTATGACTAATTTTGAGGACGACTGTACATTTACAACCTAAATTCTAATTTTATTTTCTGTAACTGTGAGTATTCCCAACAACGCATTGTTTTAATTTATTAGCGTTTTTCATGGCTGCGCTGCTTCTATGTATGTGGGTATTATATCTTTTTGTCCAATCAGATTTTAGCCTCTGTGTGTTGCCATGCCAATCTAATCTGCCCAGGGCCTGCAGAAACAGTAATGCTGGCTGATGGAACTTTAACAATATTAGAAATGGACTTTTTCTCTGACCAATCACATTTCATATTTGACCCACAGAGCCAGCAGGCCCACAGTAACGTCAGGATTTTCTGTACTCTGATTGGTTAGTTAGAACAAAACGTTTATAGCCAAGTTTAGCTATAATATAACATGTTTTGCGGCGATCAGCAGTTATTTAAACATTTGGATTAAAAGTTTTTAAGGCCACAGCTGGAGCAAGACGAGAAACTGACTTGGTCTCAGACACTAAAAACATTTTCAAGGCAGACTTTTTCAAAAAAGCTTGACTTTGTGACGAGAGGTCAGCCAACTCTGAAGATGCCATAGAAAAGGATTTTCTGATGAAACTGAAAGGCAGAAATCATGAAAGTCACTGAAGTCTTCCTGTGCATAAAAAGAAGGATGGATTTTATTTATAAATAATCAGCATCTCTGATGAGTGCAAAATATTTTATTGAAATGTTTTATGTTTTTTGTTCGACAATTAGATGAATATTGATTCTGAACTGCTCCTGATGATGTACTGAAATGATTCTTTATCAGTGCTAGACAGACTACAAAAAAAGGAGTCTGAGCTGTGCTTCATACTCGTTTGTGTCTGAATACGCGATAATAAATTGATCTGGTTATATCAAATGAACCGACAAACTTTGTGGTGGCAGGGTGGTGTATACACAGTGGTGTCAATGAATGCCACACGTGTTGTTATATTGCCATACTTTGTTAACATTTTGATCAGCTTTTAATTACATTACCCGTTGAATTTGGCATCAGGTGCTTTGGATCAGCTTCTGGATCCTGGAATCTGTGAAGGGGAAATGCGCTGCCTAGCAAAGGTCTGCATTCTCTCAGTGCTTTTCTAGTTCATCACTGTATTCACCCTCATACACAAATCTTGTGGGGAAAGTGCCCACTGAAGACCCAGGTACCAGATGCATGCCCCGCCACTGCAACTGCAGACGTCAATCAAATCCCTTTCACAAACATTCACACATGCAGTTGCTTGGAATTTGGTCAAAAACTACTTCATTTTAGAATAAAACAATCAACAATACTACACATAAACAATAATCAAACCACAACTATAGCTTTACTTACTTCTAGCATTTAAAGACCCACAACACAGCTTTTAGCAGTTTTCTCAGTGATCAACTACTAAACTAGCATCCATCTTCTTCGTACCTGTACTGTGATTCACTCCAGCCAGTAAAAGACAGTCTTATCTTGACTCTTGTTCTTGTCCCTTTCTTTTGTACCGATTGCTGTCTGGGCTGATGGAAGAGGTCTGTTTTTCTCTTCCAGAACCCTTCAGAGCGTTTGCCAAGAACTGTACTTTATCTGAACAGTGGGATGAGGGGTGTGAATATGTCTTTCCTCCTCTGACTGTTTCTCCGAACACTGAGGACAGGTTTAAGGAGTTTTGAGAAGTTGGAGAAGAAGGTCCTTTTACTACGCCAGTGTCAAGGTTTTAAATTTACGGTCCCTGTCGGGAGTCAAAATGTCCTGGTGGATTGAGTTTTTTGGCACAGAACCAACCCCGAGGGGCTGTTGGCGGTCCCTGTACAAACCTCCCATTGAAAAACGGGTGGGTGACCTCCAGTGGCGGGTTGTTCATGGGGCTATAGCTACGAACGGGTATCTGGTACACCTCGATCCTGGGAAAGGGGAGGGTTGCCCTTTTTGTTTACAGCCAGAAACTTTACATCACTTGTTCGTCCAGTGCTCACGTCTGGCGGGTTTGTTTAGTTTTCTGAGGTTGATCTTTACATGGTTCGGAGTGCAGTTTTCCTTGTGTCACTTTGTTTATGGTCCACTGCACTCTGCAAAAAGTAAGTATGTTTGTACATTATTGAACTTTATTTCAGGGGAGTCCAAGTTGGCAATTTGGAAAACAATCACATTAAGGGGGTGGGAGGCTCTTGGCAGCCCGAGTCAAGGTAGAGTTTGAGTTTTATAAACTCACACAGAAACTGGGAAGGTTTGTGCAGGTGTGGGCAGTTCGAGATGCTTTATGTTCAGTTTGTGAGGATTCTTTGGTGCTTCAGTTTTGACCTCTTATATTGAATGTTTTTAAGTGGATGAGAACGGACATGTTGGAATATGAGCTGAACAAATGGAATTAAAGGTTGTGTTAAAATCAAAAAATCCTTTCTTTCTTTCTTTCTTTCTTTCTTTCTTTCTTTCTTTCTTTCTTTCTTTCTTTCTTTCTTTCTTTCTTTCTTTCTTTCTTTCTTTCTTTCTTTCTTTCTTTCTTTCTTTCTTTCTTTCTTTCTTTCTTTCTTTCTTTCTTTCTTTCTTTCTTTTTCTATCTTCTTCCAGTAATGTTTCCTTGCGTTTCTTTGCCGAATCTGGCTCGAGAAATGTCCATAATGGATGTTGGTGTGCCATTAAAACAAGTCAGAAACATATTTTTAAGGTCTAAAGGTTATGTTGTGGGTCTTTAATTGGGCATCGAGAATCAAGTATTGATGGGAACCGGGACTAACTCTCCGATTCCCCCAGAATTGTTCAAATTCTTAAATTTCAATTCCTATTTTCAATGCCCAGTCCACCAAACACCATCGAATCCACTGGAAGCAGAACATTTGTTCGTACCAGTTTTCTGGTACACCCGATTAAGTTGATGCACACTGCACAATTCGGCGCCTTTTTCACTTTATGTAGCAAGTTT
Organism: Atherinomorus stipes; assembly: GCA_023101725.1. Taxonomy (NCBI): domain Eukaryota; kingdom Metazoa; phylum Chordata; class Actinopteri; order Atheriniformes; family Atherinidae; genus Atherinomorus; species Atherinomorus stipes. The sequence continues at coordinate 743,067 of JALJCO010001260.1, read as the reverse complement.
TTTCAGATGCTCTGATAACTGTCTGAATAAAACCGCCAATGACAAGTCTCGTGTCATTTTCTGGTCTTATTGGAGACTTTTAGAGACCAATGTGAATATTTCGTTTACATTTCGTTTACTGCGCGCTGACCCGTCCCCTGCCTCAAAGCACATACTAGCAGCTGCAGGAAACATAAGACACAGCAGGAGATATTCACCTTCTCCATGAACCAGACTGAAAATAAAACTCAAAGCTTCCACTGATCGTCAGATATTAATGTCTCTTAGTGAAGAATGTGGACGGAAACATTTAGTCTAAAGTACTGTTAAATGCAGTAGACCCTTAATTAGAAAACAGCCAGTTTCACACTTAGTTCTTAAAATGGTGAACTTTAACCAGGTCTATTCAAGTTTGGCCAAGGATAATCATGTTTTTTTCTACTTTGTTTTTTTACGTTTTTTTTTTTTTTTTTAAATGCAATTAAATGCCTTTGGTAAAAACATAGAGCTGGAGGTTACTATATTAATGTCCGTGTCTGTTATTTGATTTAGTTGTCCACAAAGACAGAAAATGTAAACTGTTTGAGACCCTGCCCCTTAAAAGAATCGAAATCGAGAATCATTGGGAACTGGAATCAAAAGAAGGGAATGGAATCAGAACTGAAATCATTAAAATTCAAACGATTCCCAACCCTTGTCTTTAGGGAAGGATTTCGGTTGGTAAAGGCCCAAGATGTGCGTAAGAGCAAACTTCTGGACCGGGTTATTTACCTTTGCCTGTATCTTTGTACGGTGGATGAAACTGAGGAGCTTTTTGGCCTTATTTGCTCCACAGAGAACAATGGCGGCGTCGGCGTCTCCGCATCCATTGTCATTGTAAAGTGAAGAGATTCCCCAAGTTCTTCTTGGTATTTCCTGTCCCATCAGAAAATATGTCACTGGGTCGCTCTGATTGGTTGAGCTGCAAAAGTTCATGTTATCCGCCGCATTGGACGCACATTACAGCATGCATGTGATGAACATCATATGTTCAAACCATAGACCGTTAATAGAGAGGGATGAACCTTCCATTATGTCACCCATTGGTTTCTGAAAAGCTAAAAATGAAGCCATTTTGGCGTGTCCCACCATCGCCATGTTGCCATGTCACGTGTGTCACAGTCATGCTGGTACTAAGTTGTACGAACATCTATGACCCACCTTACAGTACAATACCAAAATCATTTGACCCCTGACCTAAATATAAAATGTTTGCGAATTCTAAATGAATTTTTTTACGTTTTGGGGACTTTTTTCTGCTTTGGAGGGACACACAAACACACACACACAAAAGTAATAAGTGACAAAAGCAAAACAACACAGACACCTCACCTCACACACCATTTTGGTGTCTTGTGGTGGTGATCTGGATAAATGCTGAATACACATGCACACCAAGCATTTTCTCTCCTGAAACATTAATGCAACAGAAGTGACCTTTCTTTGAACTTTGCAGTAAAACATGTGTGAGTGTGTCAATGTGTGCGTCCTCATCTGAGTGTGTGTGTGTGTGTCAAGGATTGTACAAAGTGCCCTCCATAGCCAAGTCATGTCTCTTAAACCTCCCAAGCCAACCATAGGGAGACAAGACGTCTCACATCAATTATTGAACCATGGAGGAAAAAGTAAAGAGAAGGGGGATGGAGACACCAGGGGAGGTGGGGATGCAGAGGATGGTGAGAGATAAATGGAGGAAAACAAGAAAACCACTGGGATGTAAGAAAGAGACGGATGGATGGATGGAATGAGACAGGACAAAAACAGAGGAATGGAGCTGGATGGAGAGCAAGGTGTGACTCATGAGGGGGGTGTTTAATTTATGCTCTGTGTGAGAAAAAAGTATGTTTAAATATTAACATGTGTATAAAATGTTTTCAACTTGACCTCATCACTCATGCACACTCAGATTGCAGAAACGGAGACTCTTCAGACCCGGAGAGAAATGATCTTTCTGGAATTTCTAGACCTTGGTTGTTGTATTATTATTTGGAATAGCAGTAATAGTTTTTAGTAATAGATTTTTCTGCTCTCTCTTACTCATTCCTGCTGTATTTAAGTGGAACAGTCACACATAAAAAGTTTTACACACAGTAAGCTGTTTTGAAAACCGGTTTAATGATAAACTAAATCATATAATTTCTCTCTTAAATGATTTTAAAACAGCTTCTGCAAAAAGTTTGAGGAAAAGAAGAAGAATGGATATGGGGACAATGTCAAAAACGTTTAAATCCTAAGTTAAAATAAAAGTTAAACATATGTTGAAGTGGCATACACACCACATAGTATATACAGTTGTCCTCACAATTATTCACACCCTCCAATTAAAAAAAGGCTAAATTCACAATCGTACATCAAATACCAACAAACTACCTAAACTCATAATATATAAAACTTTAAAATTATAATTTAGTGAAATCACATATTGCTTTTGAATTGTGGATGGAAAAATAATTAAAGAAAAAAACAAACAAACAAAACTTTTCCAGACACATTAAAAAAAAAAAAAAAAATTCCCATGAACAGTGGACCAAAATACATGTCAACAGGTGTAGAAGTCTTTTGAACATTACAGAAAACACGTAATAGCAGGGATTTCCTCAGAATGTTGCTCAATAAAATGTTAGCTTCAGAGTCCCACCATGCTTGTTGGCTTGTTTCATTTTTTGTGTGTTTGTTTTAAATGTTTCTTTTGAACCATAATTCAAATTCAGTGTTATTATTTTCAGTAAAATTTTAATTTATTGCTACTTTTGTCAATTTCAACTTACTGCACTGACAACTGATTTTTTCCTTCTTTGATTGGAGGGTGTATATCAAATAAAACAAAGACTGTCAGACAGGATATTACATGTACAGTACTTAAAACTTTGTGGCTTTTTCATAAAATAATCCCAGTCTTGCAGTGGTAAAAAGTAGTTTTGTCTCATTTCATGTTGAAAACTGATCTCATTGAAGTGAAGGGGACATCACCTGATCTTTGATGATTAATGGGGAGAACTACATGCGGTTTTATGATTTGTTATGATTATGTGTTCTAGACTTTAGGCACTCATTGCATGCCAAGGACGTTCAACAAAGTATTCAAAATAAACATTTTATTTATGGTAATGTAGATCATCCAATTACCTTTGAGTCCTGGAAATGAGGAGACTGCATAGAAATGTTGGAAACTCCTAAATATTCACAGAGTTTTTGTTTTCACCCACCTGAGTTAAACCTGAAAGGAACATTTGTTCCATTTTAAACAGGATGTGGTGGCATGCAGAACCCAAAGCATGGAAATTACTCTCCAAATATTTATGGGCCTTATATATATATATATATATATATATATAACTGTATATATATAAACATAACCCTACTCCTTTTGCATCATACATGTGTGTGAGAGATAGAGAGAAGGAGAAAAGAGAGAGAGTGAGAGAGAGAAAGAGCTCTTGACGTTGATGGTTTACAAATGCAGACAAATGATGGGCGAATGACAATTCCCGTAATCGTTCGCTCTCACCCCCACCCCCCACCCTTTGGCAATACATCAGTGAGAGTGTGTGTGCGTGCGCATGCTATCCATCAAAGGAGAGTGGAAAGAGGGGGAGTCCCGAGTGTCGCATCTGTCTGGGAGGGGGAGGTAGAGGGAGAGAAAGAGATTTAGCTTGCTCTTTCTGACTCTGCCTGTCTTTTCTTTTCTCTCCTTCCTTCTTTTTTGGAAGATTTAAGATCTTTGTGGTTTTTGTATCTCTTTTGGCATTGTGATATTTTCTCCATTGCCATTTATTGTTCAGATAAATTAAACAATAAATCATGCAACATGATGCCAGAGACATCCAGAACACCAGATCTACCCACATTGTTCAAAGCACAGCAAACTGAAATTCACCATGTCTGATTCAACCTAAATTTACAGTTTAATGGTGGCTTATTTTGGTTGTTGACACTTTGTAATTATTAGTATCGCTGCAGCTCTTGCAGTACCTTTCTTCTGCAAATTTAAGTTATGTACTTTTGTTATAAGTTAGTAGATAAGTTCCAGATTGATTGCATAAAATGTCAAATGTCAAAACATGGCTTTAGAAGGACTGGGTTTATCTGGCAATCGCATGAATATTTGCAGATATACAACAAGCATCTGAGCATTTCACAATTAAACATACATACATACATATATATATATATATATATATATATATATATATAGTATATATCTACAGTATATAAGCTAAAGACCAATTGCAATTCAAAATTAACAGGTATGTTTATGCTGAAACTTGTAGCACTCATCTTAATGTTTCCACATATTTGTTAATTAATTATTTTCATTCTCACCTTTACTTCTGACCTCTCTGTTTAAGATTTGCATACTTTTAATTGATTTTACCCCTTATCCACAAGATTTGCATATAGATTGGATTTTCCAGGTGAGCAAGAGTTAATTTAGGTCAGTTTGGGAAACATTTCCAGTATCTCATATCTTGCGCAGCAAATGTAAAAAGGGTTAGAAGTTCTTTGAGAAAAAGAGATGATGATTTTTTTCCCCCTTTTATGTAACTTAGATTAGTTTTCTCCTCTAATATACAGTAGCTTCATTTCAGTCAGACAACTCATGGATATTTGTGAGAAAAATGTGATTGAAGTTGGTCATCAGGCTCTGATCTTGTCACTCTTTGTGCACAAGTTTTCTCTGTTTGACTTTGGATTGATGACATAACTTGTGTGGGGCCTGCAGGTGGATGCTGAGGTGGTTGGGGGTCTGAAAAGCAAGTGGCTTGAGCATTAGCTGGAATAGTGGCATAAAAAGCAAGTGGCCTATTAGAAAATAAGACAAGAACTATGCAGCTTAAATAGACCCTCCATACTGTTACATTAGCTTTAATATAATATATTCATCAGGCAAAACTTCATTTGAATCAAGTCATTATTAACATTCATATCTGCACAGTAAAAAATAAATGTAAAAAAAGGAAATATTCCAGTAGCCGGGGTGCCAGTAATATACTTTAAAATAAAAGAAAAAAACTGTTGAAAAAAATAAAAGTCTATAATTTTATTTTGACATGGAATCTTTATTTTATTTTGATATTTCAATCTTTAATGGTTATGGCATCATATCCATATATATTTGTTCTGCTTCTTGAATTTAATCGGTACTTAGAGCAAGATGTCCATTTTATTTCTATTAAACTATCTAAAGATAAACAGTAATTTTAGTTCAATCCTTTACTGAATTTCTTGCATGATTTTTTTTTTCTTAAATTGCTGAAATTTGTGGCATTGACAGGATCTGATTTCTGCACAGGCTTGTGATCGGTCATGAAGGACCTTGAGAAAAGGTAGAATTTTGTTGAGACAAAAGTAAAGCACTATTTACAGATCTGCTATGGATTAGAGGTTGATGCACCAGGGAAAAGTCAAGGTATCATCAGTCAAGGTAGGCCAACCAACCAACATTTCTATGAAAAATGTGTCTAAACATTCCTTCTCTGTGAAATAAAATGTAATCCTCTTTAAAAAAGAGACATTTTTTTGTACAATTATAGGGTTTTTATGTTACATTAAGTGAGACTTGCAAATTCAGTTTATTCCCATTAAATCTTTAATAATTTTCTGTATTTTAAAAAACTGTACAAAACTGTTAAATAACAGAAAAAAATCTGTTATGTTACAGTTTTATAACAGATGTGTCAGATGTACTTTGGAGAACAAAATGTTTATAAGATTGATGTAGTTAAATTGAATTGATGTAAATAATTTGAAAAAAAGAAGTAATTAGATTTAATGTGTATTTGTAGCGATGAACACTTTTATTCATATTTAACAAATAAACGGAAATTAAATATATGGTAGTTTGTGTTTTTAGTTTAGTGGCTTAATAACGGCTGAAATTATCCAGTTTTGGATGATTCAATTTTAACATATTCTTTTTTTTTTTTTTTTTTTTTTTTTTTAAGAACTTTTGTTTTTAAATGCAGGGTAGGGGATCCTGGAAAAATGGTTCAAGCAAGCTACATTTAAAAAAACACACCTACCCGAAACCACAGCTCCATAGCAAAGGAACGTGTGTGCAGATGGTTGTCGGCGAACCAACCTGATCTCACAAAAATACGTGACATGAGCACGAACAGCTTTTCTCATCTACATGCCCCCGACACGAAACTGATTCACATTACGTGCCACTGACACGTAAAGTTCTGCAATGTTTAGTCAATAGTGAAGCTTTTCGCGTCTCCAGAAACAAATTTTTCCGCTTCAAATTCCGTGCTGCTGACACGAAAAACTGTGCAATGTAAAAACAACAAATCCGCAAAAAAAAATCACCCATATTAGGTCGTTTGTGCACCAAAATACCGACTATATTACGTTTTTGACATCGGCTCAGTTTATGTGTGCGATCCATAGTTTTTTCATTTTGACGTAGTCTCCATTCTTTTTGGTTTTTTGGCTGCATGTTGCCTGGGGAAACCTGGAATTGATCTGCCAAACTTGTGCATGATGGACAACTGCTCTGTGTCCAAGACTATTCCTCGAGAGCTGCTATCCTGCAACTCGGCTCGCTACCTCTGCAGAGCTGAATGACAGTGCATGAGGTAATTCAGGTGGCGTTCAGAAATGCATCGAGCAATTGCAGAATAGGAATCAATAGTTGATAGTATCAATAATTGACAGAAAAAGTCCTTAATGGTTTTACTCAGACATGATAATTGGAAATAAACTGGAAAGGTAGGCACATTTTCTGACCATAAAACCTAAAAATTCTCCAAAAGTGTCATTTCTTCGGGATCTTTTTTTGTCCGCTTCTCCCTGTTATGATGAATAACACTTGACTTATTTACTGTAGCAAGAACAAACTGCAAAAAAGCCTCTTATACCAGCCCTGCTGATCTTTAGCTCTGAAAGCTCAATTATCCAGTCAGCTGCTGCAGCAGAGAAGTGGCTAGTGCTACGTTAGTTTGGTAAAGACCACGTCCACACTAAGTTCCTTCTGCAGAGCAGTATATCAATGTAAGGTTAACTAAAACATCCTGTGAACTGACAATGAACACAAGATGTTGTGAAGCATTAATTTTAATCCGTTTGATCACTTGAAGAGTCTTGCACAATCTCATATACAACATATTCTTATTTATTGAGTAAATTTTAGTTCAACTGACTTAAAAGGTTCCATTTAGTTGTTTCTAAGCAGGATTTCTTTATGTGATGAGTTTGCTTTTTTTTTTTTTAAGTAAAACCACTGAGTCAGATTTTCCATGGCACAAACTAACATTTTAAAGTATGAACTCATGAATCTATCAAGCTTTAAGATAAAATCCAGGCAGACATGAGCGTCCGTCTGGCTTATGCTTGTGTTATTTACCATCACGCCGGTCTTTTATATCATCTGTCTATCTGTCTGCTTCTCTCTCTCTCTTTCTCACACACACACACCCAGAGGAAGCAATAACCATCAGATTCCCCCCTAGTTTCCCCTGACCCCTCCCCCTTTCTATGCCATCCCTCCACCACCACCTTTTACCCATTTCTCCTCCTCTTATCTTTGTCCATCTAATTTTATGAGTGTCTGGGGAGTGTGTGTTTGTGTGTCTGTTTGTGTGCGTATTATGGGATGTGACGTGTATGTCTGTGTGAGGGTGCAGGGTGTGTGTATGTCTGTGTAACCATAGAGGAAAATGGCTGCCTGTCACATTAGTGGTTGGATGGGCTAAAAAATCACTTGTGTAATCACATTTAGACGCAAGGCCCGGTCATGTTAACCGCTTTATTCAGAGGTATGGATAGATTTTAGGATGGCTAGAGAGATGGAATGATGGAAAAGAGAGGGGAGGGAGAGAAGAGACAAGCTCCTCGTCTTTCTACATGGATGACATTTTTTTCCTCTTTATTCTTTTTATGTATGTGAAGCTGAAAAATATTGCATTTTTCATTTCAAATTTACTTCTGTTGATTACTGTGAGTTTTATGTGGTGGAAAAACTGATGAGTTCAGTTGTAAGTTCTACACTCTTGTAGTTTCATAGCTTTAACAACAATGTGTAAATTACAGTGACACTAACAGATGCTTTATGTTTGTACTCATTTAAATAATGCAGTCAGCTCAGCTGATCGTAATTGTTTTTCTGTAATCCATCACTGTTGTATCTGTTGGTAGGGTAGGATTAGCGTATGGCGGTCAGGGGAGAAGTGGGGCAACAGCATCACCATGTTAGGAAAAAGGTTTATTGTAAACATGGCAAAAATTACTTTTAAAAATGAATGTTTTGGGGTTTCAAAAATACTGATAACAAATATGTTAAAGATGGCCAATGAAAAAAGAAAAAACATGTTCAAACATGGACATGTTGACACTGACATTTTACACTTGGTTGGGCCACGACAGCCAATCCAGCATCATCTTTGTCCCATCTCTTCTCTGAGATATTCATTAACGACAGCCAATCCAACATCGTCTTTCTCCCATCTCTTCTCCGAGATATTCATTAACGACAGCCAATCCAACATCGTCTTCCTCCCATCTCTTCTCTGAGACTTCCCCTAACGACAGCCAATTCAGCATCATCTGTGTCCTGTCTCTTCTCTAATCCTAAAATTTTATCTGTTCAATTTCTTTTTGTCTTTCTTCCTCTAATGATCTCTTTGGAGCATTTTTTTTTTTTTTTTGCTGAATTAGCCACAGTTTACATTGAATATGGCCAGTGGCCTAAGGTTGAATACATAAAAACACCCAATCATTTTCAGCGTAGACTTGGACTGAAAATGTTACACTGGACAATCCAGTGAACTGCTACTACAACCAGTATAAGGGTATTTCTCTGTTTGCTTATCATCTGCAGGTGAGCAGCATTGCCAATTATGTCATCTTTTAATTAATGACCGTATATAGATTTTGTTGTTTACTGCCGTTTTAAGGCTGTTGTGGGACGTGTGTTAAAATGTAAACTCTGGGACAAAATATTAGCTGCACAGATCTCGGAAATCAATAATAATTGCACAGACCCCTTTTATTAGCCAAGGTTGCGTATAATGCGTGAAGCGTGCTTGTCGATGTGTGTGGTTGTGTGTGTGTAAGGGGGGCTCTAACTATGATTACCTGTCAAGTAATTACATGTTTCTTAGTGGTTGTAAAAGCAACATGAACCATTGTATACACACGAAGCTCTATAAGCCTCCATAGCTGTCTTGTCATTCGGTGTACCCATGACATTTTCACTCATATCCATCCATACACCTAATGCCAAAGGCGTACAATCGTTTTATACAGTTTAACTTAGATTTGCACTTTTATTGCTGGAATAGCCCCAAGTTTTAGCTTCAGTCTACCACAAAGTCAACATCATACAGGACCTTTTCAAGGAAACAACCACATGTGAAAATCTAAGCATTTTTCCAACTTCATCTTGTCAGATGAGACTGGAATTGGACTTTCTGGTCCGAAATGGCACAAGCCCAGTACCTTTCATCCCCACCGTGAAGCGTGACCTTAGGTCATCATTCCAAAACACAAAGTGCAAACATGAACTGGAAAACATCCACCTGGATAGAAACATAATGTGCACTGGTCACAACTGGAACACTAAAAAACAACAGCTGGTTGTTGTTGTACGGAGGCCTGTTTGCAATCAGCAGCTTGGTGAATATTTCAGCACTTTAGAAGTACGGTGAGTCACTCATAATTTTCTAACAAGCACTTACATGAGTCAGCGTTCCTTTATTTATACATTGAAATGTTAATATAATATCGAGTCATTTATAAATGTTATCCCCAGGTAGGATCATCTTATGGGCCAGTTGGGTTTGGGTCTACTTAAATGGAAAATATGACTATTTCAGATAGGTCAGGTCAAATAGTGGCAAAGCTGGGTCACAAATAGCCAAATTTATACCACAGAAACATTGAGGGGATCATCTCAGTACATCTTCCACTTCTATTTACTCCTTTCCTCTGTTACATGCCCTCTTTCTCTGTTACTTCCCCTTTTTTTAAAAAAATACACCATTTGGCATGCAAAGGCTGCCCCATAGTAATTTGAAATCTTGACCTGCAAGTATGCACATTTTTCACATCTCCGCACTCTAAACGTTTGTACGACACTCTGGATGTAATCAAGGCACATGAAGTGCATTACCTGCAGAGTTATTTCACGTCTGAGCAGTGCCAGGAGGATGTCTCTGTCACCAGATAACCAACAAACTCACTCTGTCTGGAGCAAATAAACTGGATGAGAGAGAATTTTCTACACTTACATGAAGACAAAACTGAGAATATTGTGTTTGGTAGCAAAGAGAAGATGGTCAGCTGGTAACCATCTGGAGACTCAGGCTCTAAAAATCCTTGACTATGGTTGTAGCCTCTGATGGACTCAGATCTGACTTTCAGCAGCCACATCAAAGCTGTCACCAAGGCAGCTTTTTACCAGCTCAGACACATCAACACAGTTAAAGGATGTGTCTCCCAGTAGGACCAGTACAAACTCATCCATCCCTCTCCAGTAGACTGGATTACTGTAATGGTCTTCTAACTGGACTTCCCAAAAAGATCAGAGTTAAACAGAGTTTAAGAGTTTACCATTGGTTCATACCCGAGTCTTGGCCAGGTTACAGACCGGAGTCCAGACCAGAGTCCTGGCCAGAGTCCAGACCAGAGTCCAGGATAGGGTCCAGACCAGAGTCCTGGCCAGGTTACAAACCAGGGTCCAGACCAGAGTCCTGGCCAGAGTCCAGACCAGAGTCCAGGATAGGGTCCAGACCAGAGTCCTGGCCAGGTTACAAACCAGGGTCCAGACCAGAGTCCCTGGCCAGAGTCCAGACCAGAGTCCAGGACAGGGTCCAGACCGGAGTCCTGGCCAGGTTACAAACCAAGGTCCAGACCAAAGCCCTGGCTAGGTTACAGACCAGAGTCCAGACCAGAGTCTAGACTAGGGGTGTAAATCACTGGTTTGATCACGATACAATAGTATATAGATACAATGGATACACGATTCGTTGTCTGCCGATATCTCAAATTCAGTCATGATACGATTTTCAATTTGATTCAGGATACACCGATCAAAATAAAAGAATATAAAACATTATTATTATTATTATTTATTATTATTATTATTATTATTATTATTATTATTATTATTTTTAGATTAAAGTAATAAACAAAGTTATTTTTTCTTAACATAGCTGTGAGCTTTGCAGTACCGTCTCCCTGTGTCACATCTATCCATTGCAAAACTATAAACATGTATTTTGTTGTGAAAATGTCAGAGAACCTTCAAAATGAAGCCATTTTCATAAAAAAAATAAGGGTTTGATATCAGGTTTTGGTCGATATTGTGTTTTTGGATCGATTTACGATCAATGCACTGTATTGTTACGCCCCTAGTCTAGACCAAAGTCTAAACCAGAATACAGACCAGCGTCCAGGCCAAAGTCCAGACCAGAGGTCAGGCAAAAGTCTAGACCAGAGTCCAGGTTAGAGTCCAGACCACAGTTCCAACCAGAGTCTAGACCAGATTCAAGAACAGATTCCAGACCAGAGTCTAGACTAGAGTCCAGACCAGAGTCTAGACAAGAGTCCTGGCCAGAGTCCAGACCAGAGTCTAGACCAGCGTCCAGTCCAAAGTCCAGACCAGAGTCCAGGCAAAAGTCTTGACCAGAGTCTAGGTTAGACTCAAGTCCAGAGTCCAAACCAGAGTGTAGACCAGAGTTCAGACCAGATTCAAGACCAGAGGCCAGACAGGAGACTAGACCATCGTTTAGACCAGAGTCAAGACCAGATTTCAGACCAGAGTCCAGGCCACAGTCCAGACCAGATTCCAGACCAAACAAGGAGATGCAGCATTTATCTGCCAGTGAAACTTTTACCAAACGTAGAAACTTTCAAATCCAGGTTAAAACATTTTTCTCAGACATCCATGTATGAAATCTGCACCTCATGTTCACTGATCCAGACTGATGTTTGCTTTCAATTATTTATTTATATATTATTTATATATTTATATTATTTTATCATGGCTTTTCTGCTCCATTTCAATTTTGCCTTAGCATTATTTCAATTGGTTCAATGTTTGTATTTTTCTTAATTTTCTGTTAAAGCCCATTTAGCTTATTTTACATATATGATATATGCTGTAAACGACCTTTTATGCATCCTGGCAAGAGCGATTCTGTTGCATTGCATCAACAAATGCATCCAGCAGTTATACTATGCTGAAAAAATAAATAAATAAAGCAGTTAGAAATATCAGCCATGGCTCTAGGGTCTTCTAGTAATAAAATGGAAATTAAGTCTGGTTGGGATGGTTGATTTTCACATATTTTGGGGGGCTTTCAAAATAAGTTGTACATTATTGGGCGTTTATAACCACTGACCAGTGCTTCACTAATACACAACATTTGTGCATGGTGCTGGACTTTACAACACACCCCTGGGCATGTTGCTCATGAAACTGCAATATTTCAAAACTGCCAGTGGCTTTCACATATCACCTTTAAAATGGGTGCACTTGTGCCAATACATGAATATCAAATTACAGGCAGCTGTGGCAAGTGTAATTACATATTTCACCAACCACAATCAGGATCAAAGCATTTAATATAATCTAAAAGTGGAGTGTGTGTCGCTCTGTCTATAACTGTCCAGTCTAGTAAATCCTTATTCAGCCCTCAGTGTCTGTCAGGACTGAATATGTAAGCAGACAAGAAAGCACAATCGCTGGGGACACTGCTGCTTCCCTGTCCCTGTCACTCTGTCACACACACTCCCTCCTGACTCTCCCGCTCACTCTGCTACACCGACCGACATGCTGTCAGTCTCCTGCAGGTCAGGTCAGGGACACTGCTTTTTTCTTCGCCTGCTGTATTCACAGAGGTGTCGAGGCTGAATAGTGACCGGCTTTTTATTTTAAGCTATCACTGGTTTTTGTTTCCTTTTCATCCCTTCCTTTTCTTTAAGTTATCACAAGTCTCTTTTTGAAACACTATTTTTTATACTAGCGATGTCTGATATTATCTGCCTACCCATATTATCGGCCAATATCGGCATTAAAATGTGATATTAGAAAATATTGGTATTGGTTCTTGCAAGTTTTCGTAACAGAACACTGAGAGCCTGCAGGATTTCGTTGGAAAATCTTGTTCCATTAACATTGGTCAAATCATTAGGAAATATAACATTTGATGTCTGAAGTTCTGAAAGTAAATTTTAATAAGTATGGCGCCCCTTCTTAGCTGTATGAGAAATCTACTACTATTTTCGCTTAGTAACTGTTTGTGGGTTCAAATCTGTCAAAATTTGATTATCATGTATGATTTTGTCAATATATTGTTAATAATCAATACAAAGACAGTTGAAAGAAAGAAAAGGGCTGTTGCTACATTCCATTTGAACTCGGGAGTCGTAAATTACCAGTTCTGAGTCAGAAGTTTTAACTGGAACGTTCCTTGAAGTGGGAATCACAGATTTTTATTCATAGATGATCCATAGATTTTTCCTCTCAGGGTGTGTTTATAGGACGGAATGCGGCTTCCTCAGCGCATTCCCATCTCCCTTCCCATTTCCCAGTTAATGGGAATTAACTGGGAATGGGAATTAATATTAGCCACATGTTGGCTAATACTTGCTAGTATCTGATATCTGGCAGCCAGATGTCCAAAATGCACTCTTTTGGCTGAGTTCAGAGTTCACACATTTTTCTTTTTTTTTTTTTATGTGTGAAGCACTTTGTGCTTCCGATTGGTATGAAAGGTACAATATAAATAGATAAATTAGATTTTTTTTTTTAAGGCTATTTTGGAATCTTTGCTCTCAGTGCAGAAAATACTTGTACCTCTTAAAATGAATGATACAAACTCATAGTTGTCTGCATGGACTGATGTTGGTTGATAGTGGAAATTAAGAGTAGACAATATTGGCAGACATAAAGAAAGCCAATATTTGAACATCCCTTGTAATAAATGCTGCTTATATGCACTGATATGCATTACCCCTGTTGCTATTGTGTTATATGAGGATAATAAACGTATATATGATTAAATAATCTATCTATATTTTACTAATCATCAGAGGACAAAACATATTTTTTAAAATCCCTGACCAACATTTATTTATTGTGCTATACTTTGTTTATGTTGACAACTCCTGGAACATCTGGGAAGACATTCTCCATCCTCTATGTAACCGTTTGATAACTGATGTTTACACAGGCGTATTGCAGTTTTAACCTTTTCGGCCCTGTTCTTAGCCCGGGGCTAATGGCAGTCCAAGAGTCTTGCCTTTGCTCACACTGAGGTTTCAAATCATCTGAAAAGATTTGACATTGATCTTCGCCCAGGGCCAATATATTTCTTCTCTGAGAAGGTGATCCACTCCTGAAAGTCTCTTTACAGCAGTACACTCCTCAAAGTCAAACTGCAAAGATTTGTCCAGGCTGTTCCACTCTTGCTTTCCTTTCACTGGGTGGTTTAAATAAAGACACAAATAAGTGCTCTCCATCATGGGATTTAAGTCAAGCACAGTGGCAGGCAGCTTTGTTGCTAGGAGAGTTCTGATTAATGTTGCAATCTGTAATTTATGCCTGATTTTTGCTTGTATGCACCCTCTCACAGCTGTGCAGAAGTGAATCGCGTTACTACTTAACAGTTTGTGTATGTCAAAAGGTTACCTTGGCAGATAATCAATATGCACATGCAAACACAGATGCCACTAACTAGTGTTTAAAAAAAAAAAAAAAACTTCATTCAAAGATGTCATTCTTGACAGTTCTGCAACCTGATTTGTTCCCACAAAGCCATTTTTTTTTAAATGATGAAAGAAACAAAAGAAAGGAGGAAATCCTTGACTTGTTCGGAGAATACTTTGAGTGAGTTCATTTTTCCCTTTAAAAAGAAAAATGAAAAAGTCTCTTGTTTTCCATCTTAGACCAAAAGAAAAAAAATCAGAAAAAGAAATGTTTGACTTCTGACTTGTGTTTAGAAGGAAAAGGAAAAATCAAACAACAGGCATCTCAGGTAGGACTTTGTTTGTTGTCATGTGAGAGGTCACATGACCCAGGAGTTCTCTCTGCTCCAGGTACGCTGTGTTTTTACACCTCATCTGGTCACCATGACAATCCCGATGGAAATATTTCCTGACTTCCTTCCACATCTGCATGGAGAAAATGAAAACTGACTTGATGTGTTGTTGATGTTTTTCTCTCCACCTGAAGATGAGGGATGGCCCCAATACTTCAGTATCTGCAAGTCAAAATATCAGATTTGATACTTTTCATAACAGCCAGATACCACCGTGCTGGTTAAGGCAATACATTTACCCCTAACCCTAACCATCCACCGTTTATTCCCTCTGTCTGTTTCATATCACATGACTAAGCTGGCCAATCACATGCCAAGACGATGCTGTTTTACTGACGATGCTGTGTTTTAATCAGGGCCTTAACCAGGGTTATGAAACTAGTGAGGTACAAAACTATGCGAGTGTGCAATGTGCGAGCAAAAAAAAGAATTTGAGTACTTATATATGAATAAAAGGTAACATAAATAGTGTTTTAAACTGTGTACTGTAATTATACAAATACACAATCATATAATAGTGTTGACTGAATTTCTATTAACATTTGACACTCGTATGCTATAGCCTAGCTCAGAAGAGCCGGCTCTGAGAGCCAATGCTTCATAGTGAATCAGAGGAGCCGGCTCCCAGTTTTTTTAGGAGATCACAGTACTTTGTTGCCACTAAGGAGGCCATGCTGCCAGTCAAATTTGAGCATTTAGGTTTGGACAAATACTGTATATGAAAACAGAAAAAAAGGCTATGTTCCATTGCAAATGAAGACAGGAGTTTGTGGTGAAAAGTGTGTGTGAGTGCATTGCATTGTGTTGTAATATAACATTTGGATTTTTTGTTTTATTTATCTATCCAAACCCAAACTCTAAAACAGAGTCACAATTGGAAACTGATATGGGGGTTAATTTTACCCCTGTGGAGTGGAGAAGTATTTGGCATGACATTACAACAACCTCCAAATCAGTTAGAGGTAGAGTAATACAGTTGAAAATTCTTCATAGAGCTTACATCACACCCGCTAGTCTGCAAAAGATAGACCCAAATGCCTCCAATCTTTGTTGGCACAGATGTGGTCAAGTGGGAAATTTGTTTCATATGTTTTGGCTTTGCCCAGCAGTCAAAACATTCTGGATAGAAGTTTGTAAGTTAACCTCAGTGATCATTAACACCGATCTTGTTCCATGCCCGTCTGTATGTTTACAAGGTCATAGATCTGTTCAACTCAAAACAAGATTACAAAGGAAAATTGCTGGTTTAGGTTTTTTGGCTGCAAAAAGAATGATTTTGTTAAACTGGAAAATCCAGAGATCAAAATGTTTTTCAAATGAAACATGGCTATTTGAGTTTTTCAATCTATTAAATATGGAACAGATAACAGACACGTTATTTGACTTTAAGGTAGGCCTAAAATCTGAAAACATGTGGGAGCTGGTGCGGGAACGTATGTTGTCACAAGTATTGTCTGGATCTGGTGTGATTTTGACTGACTGTTAAACCTGGTCAAAGGTAGAAGTGGTTGTGTTCAAGTGTCTTCTTTCCTCCCCCCCCCCCCCCCCCCCCCCCCTCTTACTCTTAAGTTGGGAGGAGAGAGGGGAGAGAGGGAGGGAGGGAGGAAGGAATGGAAAAACATTTTTCTTTTTTTTCTCCCTCTCTTTTTCTTTTTGCCTGTTTTTTCTAACCTTTTCATATTCATATGAAATAATTAAATAGGACCATGCTCTACCCCCCCCCCCCCCCCCCCTTTTTTATATGTGGTGTTTCAGTGTGTACATGTTTCTGTCAATAGTCTATTGTTTTGTATATGTCAAGTGTGGACTATGTATATTGTCCTGTGTATTGTTTTGTATTAAGATTAAAATGTAAAAAAAAAAAAAAAAAAACTTGTTTTATTTACTGAGTATCTTTTCTTCACCTGCCAAGGTGATGCAAATTAGCTTGCTAATGCTAATCCAACATGTTTACCTCTGTTGCTACATATGGTCATTAATACGTACTGTCCCTATCAAATAAACAAAAAGTTTGAAAATAGAATAAATGCACAGAATTTTAAGGCTTCTCATAAAAATACTGAATGCAAAAAAGTTTTTAACACACAAACTATTAATTTATTGCAAAATTAAGATAAAATTAATTAAGGGCCGTTCGGGAGCCGAAAGAACCAGCTCTAATTTTGGCCTTGCAATAAATTTATGAATGCAATGATTTTCCTTTAAGGGGCAGAAAGCTGAAGTATCGGTAGAAGTTTAAAGTTCAAATTCAGTCATTTATTGTCATTCAACTTCATGTTAAAAACATGACAGAACGAAATTTGTATCCAGATCCCAGATTAAAAAAACAGAAATATGAAGATAGAAGAAGAAAAAGAAGAAGAAGAAGAAAAGTACCATTAACTAATGGTATTGAAACAACAGCAGAAAGATTGGCCCATCTCTAGATGCTGAGCAGCCGGGTCTATTGTTTATAGTCAGACAACAATTTTTGCTGCTTTTTAACACTTACAATTTACATGAACAAAATTGTCACGTTACCTTAATTTTGGTGTGAAAATGTCAAAAGCAGCCATGGTAAAATGCACTTGGGTGATGTTAAGTGTTTCTCAGCAGCAAAGAATTGGACTTCAGACGGGAAGATGCACCTGCACACGCTTTTCCATTACTCAGGACAGTACAACCCAGTACGGCTTCCTTTTCCATTACAGCCAGTATCCCCTCACTGGGATCAGCTGTTTATATTTTCAGCATGTGTGAAATATGACAACTGTGGCGACTTAGATTAAACACCAACTTCACCACATGTGTGTGTACATCGATTCAACGCTCACTTTTATTGAAACCAGCTTAGATGTGAGCCGTGCAGGAAAATTATTACAGTGAATACGTTTGCAACAGGCTGTTAGTCAAGCAGTTTAATATCAGCTGGGAGTGATCGTAACTACTGAGCGCTGCAGAGCTCAGCTCCGTCCAAGGAGAAACAAAAATCAATCTGTAAATCCAAACTCTCGCTCAATAAACATGCTCATGCATTTCATGTATTTTCAAAAGACTTGATAAACAAGTGTGTCGTGTGTGCGGCTGTAGACGTGTTTATGTCCACTGGTGATAACTTTCTAAGCCAGACGGTCTTTCATCGTCATCATGTCAGCTCGAGACGGTGGAAACCTTGGCTGAAGTGATCCCAATAACAGTATGGAGTATTACTGGGGTTATGACAAAAATAAAAAAGGGGGTTACCGAAGAGTCTGGAGGAGTTGGAAAAGTTCAACAAAGTTTTATAGCATAGTGAGTAAATAAACTGAATATTGACACAAAGAAAATAGAATTATCAATTGCAATTGGAGAGTTGGAGCAGAAGACCTTTCATGTCAGCATTTCGAAGAGACTTCTCTTTAGAAAGAGACATTTTTAACTAAAGCCAGGTACAGTACGCACTGCAGGATCACTCAAACTTTCAAAGATGTAGACACCACACCCATGATGATTACAAAGGACAAATTACAAAAAATCTCTCTTCTGATCATAGAATATAGTGTGGGGTGTGCACTACGGAGCACACCCCACACGAACTGATTCTTCAGCAGAGAATTGGGTACTTCACTGTCAATATTCCAAGTCTCGCAATGTCAAACAAGATTTCAGTGATGAGACTTCAGTTAGAAGACTTTAGGGACGAGACAGATACTCTGCTCATGTGGCTGCACCCTCAGTCTGCCCGGTTACAGGTTGAACTGAAAACAAAATTTCATTGCACTGGGACGTCAGAATAATGACAACAAAGTGTAAGATCTTCTGAGACTTAAGTGACGTGACTTAAGTGACATGACTTAAGTGACGTGACGTCACTGAATGGCGGAATTTGATTGAATTGGAAAGTCTTTTATATTATATTGAGATATTTTTTTTTAGTCTTATGATATCATATTTCTTTTTTCTTGTTTTTTGTTTTTTTTTTTTTTGGTTTTTTCATTTTATTATCCTTTGTTAGTCCCGAATGAGAATCTATGTTTCTTTTTTTTGTTTTTTCTCTTTTTTTTTTTTTTGTCTACCTTTTCTTCACACATCAAGCTATATTTCTCCCTAATTTTTTTCTTTTTTTTTTTTTTATTTTTTCTTTTATTTCATTTTTTCAATAAAACCACCCCCCCCTCTCTCCCTCTCCCCTCTTTTCCCCCCCCCCCCCTCCCCCCCCCCCTCCCCCCCCCCTCCCTTTCTGTTTTTATTTTTTATTTTGTATTGTGTTATCTAAATTTTTTATTTTCAGATTTTTATTTTAAAAAATATAATTTTAAAAAAAACCTGCAGCACCACACACCGGGAGCCACTCCCTTTTTTTTTTTTTATTTTTTTTTTTTTTTTTTTTTTTTTTTTTTTTTTTTCTCATTTCTTTTACTTTCTTCTTTTCCCCTTTTCCTTTCCATTTAACCTTTCCCTCCCCCCCACCGCCTTTTTTCCTATATTTATTTAATAAAATAATTAATAAATAAATAATAAAAAAAAAAAAAATTTCCTCGTTGTCTCCGCATAATTCCCCCCATCCCCCCCACCTATATTTTTGAGTTAGAGGGAGGGGTTTCCGTTTTAAAAAAATTCTCCCTCTAAAAAATTCTTTTTTTTTTTTTTGGATTTTTTTATTATACAATATTACCAAAATAAAAAATTTTTTTTCTCCTATATCATCTCTCCTTTATGTGATGAGACTTAAGAAATGAGACTTAAGTGACGAGACTTAAGTGACGAGACTTGAGTGACGTGACGTCAATGAGTGATGAGATTTCAGTGACGTGACTTGAGTGACGAGGCTTCAGTGACGAGGTTTCTTTCTTTCTTGACAAGGTGTGGTGGCAGTTTTCTCAGCAGGGCATGAGGACTTTTTGCATTGTGAAGTATGTAACATTCAGCAGGATTTTGTCCTGAACAACTGTTGGATTGTTGTTATTAACTGTTGAAGAGCTGCTATTCCTAGCAACCTCTAGCAGATGTTAAGCAACATGACTTCTCTCTCGTTAATCCCATATGTGCATCCAAGTGGATACAGTGGTTTTGAGAGTAGCTGCATGTGGAAGGTGGATTGGCATCCATGACAGTTAAATTTAGAGACAATTTAGCTCAAACCATTTTTTATTTTGTCTGGAGCTAGCAAAGAAGTGGGACATTTCTCAATTCCTAGTTTGCGTACTACATACTCGTATACTTGTGAGTACAGACTTGTTGGTACGTACTGGAAGTCTGCACTTGTTGAGTTCACAAGCACGGACTCCGCCTACTTGACGGATTGAAACGATGCAAACTTGTGACATCACCACCAACGGTGCAGCAGTGAACAAGGGCTGCCTGTCAACATGAAAATGGTATTATTCTATAGCTGTTTGTTATTTATTGTTGTGGAGATGTAGAGATGGTACTGAAACAAATAAAAACGATTAACAGTTATAGCCCAAAACAGTTATAGCCTACTAAGTGGATGTTGTTTGTTGTTTTTTTCCCCAACATATTAATTATATTTATTTCCATACAAAGCTGGAAAGCCGGAGGAAGAGCTGCAGATAAAAGGCCAAGAACAGGAAAGAAAGAAATAATCGCTCAGGTTTGGCTATTGGAGGAGGGAGGAGGAGGCTGTCAAACGCTGCACGTGTTCAGGTGCATGCTGGGATTTATATCTGGCCAAGTACGCACGAGCCTCCTCTGATGCATGCTCGGTAAAATGGGCGGAGGAAGTTTTCATCCGGGAATTTCCAGTGAACTTGCTGAGAAGCGAACTTTTTAATGGAACATGACTTGGACCGCGGGTGATGACGTTTCACAAGTCCAGGAGCCCGCAAGTACGCACAAGTACGCAGATTGAGAAACGGCCATGGTTCATTAGGGTCATGGTGTGTCACTGATTAATGCATGTTGGTCTTTATATCACAAAGATCCTTAGTTGAAAACAAATCATTTCATCTCATCCATCCATCCAATCTAATATCCTATTACCCATACATACATACATACATACATCCAGTGATGTCAGCTCCAGTGTGAAACACTTACCAGTCGTATATTCCTCTGTGAACGCGGTACTTCATGGGACAGAATTATCAGCTTTATGATCCGACTGTTTCAGTCAGAGAACTTTTTAAGGACATGCTATCATAACAAGGCTCCAATCAATGAGCCTCAGAGGGGAATCAGATTAGCTGACAGATAATTGAAGGCCTAATGGCTTCTCAGTCCAATCAAACCAGTGATAAAACTAAAAACTGCCCACTGCTCAGCTTCTCTCTCCCAAGATTCAACTCAGTATTTATCTTGTGAGAGCTGATTTAGAAATTCCTCTGCGGTGATGAAATCCACTGCGGTGAGAAGTGTTTGGTCAGGCACAGAATCTAACCTCCAGGGTGGCCGCTCTAAATGCTGACCTCTGTCCTTTCTGAGGTGGATAAACAGCAGAACGCTGGAAAAACAAGCTGAGCTATGAAACTAATGGATGGATGCATGAAACCAGTCAATGGTTCCTTTCGTTAACTTAAGGAGGCTGCTCTTGGATATTAAACTGGAAAAGTGATGAAACCCTTCTCAAATGGATTATTCATACAGAATCAATCAGAACCTTGCTATCAAATATCCAACATTAACAACTTTGGCACTATTTACGTATCTGTGGTCAGACACATGTACAGTACAAGTTCTTCAATTTAATTCAATCATTAAATGTGACAAGAAGCTAAAGTCTCCAAGAGTTTCAGAGTTTAAATCCTTGCTCAAAACATACTTTCTTACACTGGGCTTCGGTTCTTTGTCTAACTTTCCTATAAGCCATTTGTTTTAATTCATGTTTTTTTAAAATTATTTTCTTATCAGCTTTTCTTGTTTAAATTTGTTTAAAACCTGCTACATAAATAAAATTGCACTTGCACTCTAGATTTCATCTAAATCTAATTTGAAAGAAGCGGAAGTTGACACAAACCTGGAGTTTCCAATGAGTTTTTTCCACATTATATATGAATATTATGGTAAATATAAACTTCAACTTCTGTCCCAAACAGCTAAAAAAGTGTGTGATGTCAATTTATCTGGTCTTTGTGAGGACTTCTGCAGCATCATCCTGAGTCAGAAAGCAGTGCACCATTAAATACACAGTCATAAGAGCAATTTCCTAATCATTCCAGGACAGTAGCACCAGGACAGTAGTACTTGGAATATTTTATATGGATTCTCACTTGGGTCCTTTTTTTTTCTTTCTTACTCCACATGTCCTGTTATCCAAATGGGGGGGACTTAAGTAAAACCAACTAGACTAAACTATTAATTGAAAAAGTGTTAGAAACGTATTTCCACTGTCAAATCAACAGTACACCAACACAATATCTCCGTCTATACCCACTAAAAACAGATTGGTCAAATTCAATCAAATTAAACCAATCTGATTGGTACTTATGTGTCCGACCAATCTTTTGGTTGTTTTGACCAAACGATTGGTAAGATTAACCAAGATTTTTTACCAATCTTTTGGTCAAAGTGACCAGCATTGGTCACTTTGACCAAAATATTGCTTAATCTAACCAACAACCAAAAGACTGGTCGGACACATAAATACCAACCAGATTGGTTGAAATAAACCAATATCTTCTTAGAGTGTACACCCTAATAACAGATTGGTTGATATTGACCAAACTGGTTGGTAGTTATGTGTCCGACCAATTTTTTTTTTTTTTTTTTTTTTTAACCAAAAGATTGGCTAGATTGACCAAAATATTGGTTAATTCCAACCAACATTCTAAGAATTGATTGGTTAAATTTGACCACTCTGGTTAGTAGTTATATGTCCAACTAATCTTTTGGTTGTTTTAATTTCGGAACTTAATTTCAGAACTAGACCTTCGCCAGGCAAACTCGATGACTAATGAAGGTCAAGTACCAAAACCTTGCAATGCAGGTTAACGCAAGTTGGACAGTGTGCGGAAGTCTTTTCTGTCTATTTTGGTCCTTTTTCTCTCACACACATGTAACGTTATATAGATATGTGAAGTTCTCTCTTCAATCTTATCCATAATAATAAAGGGGCTGTATCGCATTATGTGCAAAGTATGACATCACAATTTCCCTGTAAACCTCCAGATAATCCTCCCGGTGCAATTCTGTCAATCAATCCTACTTCCAAAGGCGTGTTATCTAAATTTTATAATCTTATCTTCAAATTGCATTGTCCATCTCTGACTGCATTTAAAGCAGTCTGGAGAAAACAGTCTGGGAACAAGGCCTCCAATGCCCCATCTCTCAAAATGTGTGGGATTAGGTGCATTCATCCTCAGTGTGTGCTTTACATGCACTTTTTCAATTTAAAGTTGTCCACCAGATACATGTCACTAAAGGTAAAGTGGCGCACATTTACCAAAATGTGGATCCCACATGTGACAGGTGTAGCTCCATTAATCCACATGTTTTAGGTGTTGCCCTTCTTTAGGCAATATCTGGAAGTCAGTTTTCCGTATATCTGAAGTTTTGCGCTGTGAGATTGAGCCAAACCCCCTCTCTCTGCCGTCTTTGGAGTTGCCACAAAATTGGACTCACCAGATTTCAAACAAAGAATACTTTCATTTTCATTATTAATTGCCAGGAGAGCTATTTTATTAAGGTGAAAAGCTCTGGCTCCCTCTACACATTAACACTGGACAAGGGATATTGTGGTTTTTTTCTTTATTTCTTTTATCGTTCATGCCTTTCATTTTATATTACTTACATATGAAGAGTTCATTTGCAAAAACAGACAAACACCATTTAGAAATAAATGAAGTTAACTGCTTTTGCAAATAAACTTTTCATTTACTTTTTGAATATTTTCAGCAAAACAAGGTCCCATGACTTAGAGGGTTTAATGATGTAAAATGGAGATAGGAGGTTTGTACCTGACAGCGACGAAAAGCAGTTAACTCTGTCTTTCCACAGTGGTGTTTGTCTGTTTTTGCAAATGAACTTTTCATATACAGTTTTCTATAAACAAAGGAAACAGAAGGAGGATAAATCTTGTATATTCTGCCCCTTGTAGCAAAATTAAAAGATTAGGCATTTAGTTTTCTCATTAACCCAATCTCCTCACCAAGTCACCAGAACTGAACTCCATAAGCAGTGGGGCATTTCTCTTCCATTGTTGTCTATACAAACAAATTAAATATACTTCTCTGGCGAGCAGTTTGGGTTACAGTATTGGATAAGAGTGTCATCTGGCAAACTTCTTTGCTTTGCTTTCCAAGTGCATAGCAAAGTTTTTCAGTCTACAAGATCCTCCTAAATTCCAAAAGTCTAGTTGCTACAAATAGATGCATTTTGTAACCTTCCTTGTTAATAATTCTGATGGCCCTTTTTTTTTTTTTAACAAATACAGTGGCTTGTGTATTGACTTAGGAAATATAAACTTTCATGTCTGAGGATCTGAAAATAGATCAGATAAAGTGTGGCGCCCCTTCTTAACTGTATGAGAAATCTACTATTATTGTCTCCGAGTAGCTCTTTGTTGGTTAAAATGTGCTAAAATTTGATTATCATGTGTGATTTTGACAATATCTGTCAATATATTGCTTATAATCAATACAACAACAATTGAAAAAAAGGGCTGTATAGATATTTTCACTAATGAAATCTTGCAAGATCTCGTTCTCTTACGATATCTTGCAATATCTTGTTCCATTAGCAGCGGTCCATCATGTAGAAAAGTCTGTTATTGTGAAAGAACTTCATATCCCAGCATTCCTTTCAGTCATGTGACTACGGTGCAGCTGCTGCTGCTACAGACTGACTTACTTTGAAGCTGCTTATAATATGTCTGGTTTTAAGTTGTTGGTTAAGTTACCAAGTTCTCAGAAACACATGTTGGCTAATACCTGCTAGTATCTGATATCTGGCAGCCAGATGTCCAAAATGAACTCCTCTGGCTGAGTTAAGGCTATTTTGGGATCTTTGCTTTCAGAGCAAAATATAGTTGTATCTCTCAAAATATGAGATACAATGGCTGTATCTTCTTTATTTGGTTTACTTATTTTAAAAATGTAAATGAGAAAACTACCTTATTAGGGGCATTTAAGTTTTTACAGAAAATCTGCATATTGATATGTCTTGCAGAGCGTCTAATTCTTCCAAACAAATTAAATCTTAATTTCTCTCTTATATCAGTGAGGAAATAGTTCATACGAATAAAGGTTTAATTCTAATAGACAGTAATATACAACTTTGTCATAATATCTTGATAAAACATGTTGTTTTCAGAGGCTTTTTAAACTTTGTGTATTCAGGACTACTGATACAACCTTACATAATCTGATTTCCATTTCAATGACTGTTCTTTGTTTGCTAATTAATATTCTGTCAGATTGGTTCATCTTGATGTCTTTCTGTGGTATAAATAGAATTTAAAGTGTTGAATAGACTGTCAGAAAAGGAAAATACCTCCTTGAACAGACCCACTTCTCAGATCTCCAGCTGTCTACATCAGAATTTATTGCACGAATCAATAAATTATTCTCTCTTTTAACATTTCTTCTTTCCTCATTTGTTT
Organism: Atherinomorus stipes; assembly: GCA_023101725.1. NCBI lineage: Eukaryota > Metazoa > Chordata > Actinopteri > Atheriniformes > Atherinidae > Atherinomorus > Atherinomorus stipes. The sequence goes on along the minus strand of JALJCO010001260.1, from coordinate 717,486 downwards.
CTTTTTTTCAGTTTTCCACCGAACACCTGAATTCGAGCCGTTGTCAATCACAGCTGTTGCTGGTGAGTACTCCTCTCATCTCGAAAACTCTTCATTTTGACATTTAGGCTTAATTTAGTCAACGTTTAATTCTTTGTTCTTCGTTGCTCTTTGCTGCTGACATGTCTGTTTCATGTTAAGAATGAAAAATTCAACCTCCTTGTAGTGTCATGCAGAACCTGTTTTAGCACTGAGACATGAAAACAGCAACACAAAAACACTTGTGTCCCTTTTCCAACACAGAAAATGACATTTTTTCTTACACATCCATCAGGTTGTTTGTATACACAGTGATTTCAGAAAAAAAAATAGAAATGACCAAATTTTCTTCTGATTTAGTTCATCATCGGTTTCTATAATTCAGTCATATTTGACTGGGTTTTGTAAATGGTGTAATGTTCGTGTGCGTGGGTGGCTGCTCTGGTTTGTGGAAAGATTTTTCTCCTTCATCTTCAAGTAAAGAGTGAGATCACTCTCTTTTTTCTGGCATGAGATCCGGGTTGGCTCGGGCACCCCCCGATGTTTCCAGTGCTGTTTCAGAAAACAGTCTCCCACCAACGGATGATTGACCCAGTACAGAAGCTTTGTGTTCCTCCTCTGTAGGGCTGGGGTTGCCAGTTCTGATCCGCAGCCCTGATACTGTTCCTGGAAGCTAATGGGCTTTTTGACCTCTTGGTTTTATTCCAGTCATGTTATGACATCAGCCAGCCTCCTTCGCCCCGAGCGTAGAGCAATGATGGCTTAAATACCTCCTTCCCATTGTTTTTCTCTTTAATTCCAGTTCTTCCACCCAGTAAATCAGATTCAGTTTTGTCTGCTGTGGCTGAGAACTACAAACTATTTGTATCATTTATTTTTATATAGTTTGAGCAAGAACAGTTTTGTCTAAACTATATTGTTTTTTGGTACGACCGTATACTGTTTGAGCAAAGGCGATATTTTTCTGTGTTGAGCTGGGATGATATGCTTTTCTCCCAATTCTATTTTTGGCCATTTTTTTGGGTGTCGATTCGATTGAAATTGTGATTCTTCAATTTTTGCCCATTTTTGTGATTTTGTTTTTTTTAACAGCAGACCAAGTTTTCTGCCATTCTCTGCCTAGAGGCCATGTTATTCGACAGTCGTAGAAAAACATTTCACCCTCTGTTGGACGATAACAGTAACATTTTTCACACCCAAATTTTTAACATAGACTGAAATAAAACATTAAAATTTCACAATAGATCAACTTTTGAACAAAAAGCCCAATTTTAAAAATGGTAAAACAAAAATCCTGATTAGATTTCTTCTACTTCATTCTCCCACCCCTATTTTTGAGTAAAGTCACTTGAATTTTGCATTCCTCTACCGATGTCATTATTGGTGGGATATACCATATTAAAAGAACTTCAAACATCTATTTTTAAGTTCAACCAACCTCAGGTTTTTTGTTTCCTTCACTATTATTCTTCTTAGAACCAAATAAACCTTTTTAATTACCTCATGTCTGGATGGACTCAAGAAAAATTTGGCCTGTAAGATTTACAGTGATTCTGTCTGCAGGTGCACATCTTGTTAAGGTGGAGAATCACCCATTTATGAAAGCTATTCACTGCGAAAAGCTGAAATGATCACATATACCCTTAACTCACCCTTAAAGGGGAAGTTCAGGATTTCTGACATAGGGCCTCATTTTTGAGTGAGCCAGGATAATACTTATCACTTGAGACAGTTTCAACATATTTCATCCTGTTAATGTAGTTCCAGGGGGTTACTGATGCTAATGCTAGTGTAAGTCAATAGGAATCTGCTAGCCTGTCATTAAAAAACAATCTTAACCACTCCACAGAACATCCGAGGAAAATCATTTTTAACTTAAGACTATTTGTGTAAATGCCGTGTTAACAGAATAATGTTACAAATAAAACTAACCTGCATTTCATTGCATTTTGATTGTTGCCGCTGAGACACTTCACAAAGTTTTATTTCCTGTATTTGGCAACGGAGTGATGTCATCTGCTGCTACGTAGATGAAGTAATTTGATTACACAAATATACAGTCAAACCTATGGCCACGTCTGAAAAGCATGAGGATAAGTCGGATTTTGACGCCGATTTCAAAGATTTTTCATCATATCTACGGGAATACACTGACAAAGGTAGTAACACTACCACCTGGAAGCAACGTATATAATTCCACAGCTGGTAAGAAACTAGTTTCTCAACATGTAATGCAAAATCTATTATACAAGGCTCGTAAACTTGTTTAACACACGAGGTTACGAGTTTAACACGGCATTTACACAGATAGGCTTGCTGATTTGCCTCGGACGTTCTGTGGAGTGGATAAGTTTGGCTTTATTGACAGGCTAGCAGATTCCTATTTTCTCACACTAGCATTAGCTTTGGCAACCTCCTAGAACTACAATAATAGATGAAATATGTTGAAACTATCTTCAGTGATAAGTAGTACCCTGGCTCACTTGTAAATAAGACACTGTGTCAAAAATCCTGAACTTCCCGTTTAAGCCACAGAGGATGATGGGAGACATTCGGACGAATCTACCTCAGGACCAATTACACAAACCTCAAATACCCAAAATACAGATTTGAATGAGGTCTCACTTATTTATGTGCTGCGAGTTCTTCATGTGCTGCTAGTTTCAAGTTTCTCGTGCTTTCAGTGTAAAAAGACCAGTTACTTATATTAAAATCACACAAAACCTGTTCTCTTTTTGTTTTTACAACATGAAAACTGGAAAACATCGATGCAACTGCTTTGCTAACTTCATTTCTTCAAGTTGACTTCATGCAGAAAAGTCTCACCAGTAAAGATTCCAGCTGTGCTTTCTCTCAATGAAAACAGATGACACAAGGTTGTTTGTTGTGTGGCTGCACACACGAAAGTTTCACTGTGAAAACTTGAATATATTCTGCAAAGGAAACTCTGTGGATATCTTGTGATTCAAACAAATAATTTTAACAGAAGAGCTGATTCTAATCTTTATGGATTTACAATAACTTTTATGTTTCCAAGTGTTTATTTAATTGCCAACATTTAAATGAATATAAAATAATAAAAAAAAGCATTAAATATTCAGCAGCAATTATTTTACATTGTTTTATCACTGCAATTAAAAAGACCACTGAGGAGAAAGATCAATACAATGACTAACAGGTTAGACAGGGCGGCGTTATGTTTTATAGGTGTTAGAATAGTTTATGTGAGTCAGTGTGGGAAACACGAGCACTCAGAGGGTTTCCGTGAGTTTTATAGACATTCAACACTGTTGCTGAATGCTGTTTGGATTGTGGCTTGAGTCTTGGAACTTGTTTTAAGATAATGTCTATGTCTATCTATTGGAAGATTTCTTTTGCTTAATATGAGCAATATATATATATATATATATATATATATATATATATATATATATATATATGGAAAGAGAGAGAGAGAGTTATATTTATTTATACTGTATAAATATAAATGAATATAACTTATTTTAGTTTAAGATTGGCCAAGATTTTTTTTGCTTGTAATGAGCAAAATAAATAAATAAAAATGAAAAAAGAACAGAACAAGTGAAATTTTCTTGGTAAGATTTCTTGAATAAGACATATTTAAGATGCATTTTCTTAACACAAGTTCCTATAGACCCTTTCATGGCCGACGTCACAGTGACGTTGCTGCTGTAGCTGGAGGCAAAAACAGAGGAAACCATGCAGCGAAGACTGTAGAAATGAGCTTTTTAAAGTGTTATTACAACTTTAAAATGTTGTCTTGTTGTGTGTTTGGGTGCCAGAATAGGAGGAACAAGGTTTGTGGCAGTAAATTAAAGATTTTGAGAACACCAGCAGACACTAGTCCTCACAAAAAAGGACAATTATGGTTCAATGCAATAGGATAAAAAGACTGAACAGAGGCGATCATCATTACTGCAGTTTAAATGGTCCTGCTAAAGGAGTTCAACAAAACCCTAGTCTCCAATATAAAATTGAAAATGTCAAATATGCTGTGCTTTTCCTTAAAAGCAATACAACGAAAAAATCTTTTTTTTACTGAAAAAAAAACAAACTTTTTTTACTTATTTAAGCATGGCCAAGATTTTTTTTGCTTGTAGTAAGCAAAAAATTCTTCCAATAAAACTAAATTTTCTTGATAAGATTTCTTGAAATAAGATGCATCGTCTTAAAACAAGATCTCATATCTCCCTGAAATGTTTCTCTTTATGTAATTTTGTCTAATTTTGAGTGTGGTGAGATACTTTGACTAGAGACTAGAAAAATATTCTAGCTAAGATTTGAGTTTTTGCAGTGCAGGTCTCATGCATGTCATTCTTCTTGCTTTGACCTGGCTCAGCAAAACCTCCGACCGCAGCAAACAAAGATCCAAACGTAGATTGATGTATTTTATAATTAGAACGTGTCGTGACCATTTCTGACATAGTCGTAAGCATCCTGCAGTTTTCATGCTCTGAGCTTCTCTTTGCTGGACACACATGGTGTCTGGATTTGATGTCCAGCCACTTCGTCTGCAGCAGAAGATCTTCTTCCTCTCCTGTAAGGTGTCTGGATCAGACAGCCTGCTTCCATCTGCTTGCGTTGATTTATCAAAACAGCTGTCACAGTCTGTAGAGTGAGTGTCTGGACATATTCCTACAGTTCCAAGACTGAAATACTTGTTTGAAAACTCTCCATTTACGAAGTCACCAAAAACTGCTAGCAGCTGCTTGTTAGCGTCTAGAGCTGCTTTTGCCTGCAGGCTAAGCCCCGCCCACCAAAAAACGTCACCGTGTTTGTAAACTTTGAAAGGGTCTATATCTCACTGAAATGTTTCTCTTTAGGTGATTATGTTTTATAGTGAGTGTGATGAGATATTTTGACTATAAATTACATAAATATTCTTAGTAAGATTTTGAATTTTTGCAGTGTATGCATTTTCCTTTCCTAACAGATAATGGATTGTTTATTTTTTACAAATTTGTCATTTTCCTTTTGATTCCACCTCCTGCAATCATTATAATTATTAAATCATCCATTTTTTATTTTTTAAAAATGTGAAGCTGCTGCAGCTTCGTAGCCGGTGAAGTCTTCCTGGGATGGGTTAAGCTGTTTGCCCACACGGTAGAAGTAATAATGTTTCTATGAGTCTTGGTCCCAGTGAAAGAATAGATTCTTTCATTTAAGCTCCCTGAGGTGAATAAAGTAAAATAATAGGAAGTAGAAAAGTTTCAGCTGAGAAGAGAAGGGAGCAGTGTTGCTTCAGATAAGGTCTGCTGCCTTTCTCTACACTCCTGTCTTCACACACAGAGAACACAGCTGCTTTCAAGTCTAAGTGTATTCTGCGGTTCCTCGGTGCACTGTGGACTGAGAGCAGCGGGTCTTCGGGGGCAGCTCTGGACCCAGGACTCATTTTAATGTATGTAAAAGCTATGGCTCACTGGAGAGCCAGTACAATGGACTGATCACCCAGAGGGATGTGTCAGAGAACAGTGTGTGTGTCAGAGATGAGAGAGACAGTGGTCGAGGTTTGGACATGCGCCAGTGGTCTGCTCCAACTCTGCAGTTTCAGCCACTGACACTTTCAGCGTACACTCACACACATACTGTACATAGCAGTGGCCCCGGAGGTCGGCCGTATTTGCATACGGCCGTCCACTGTGGCAGGACCCTGCGGTTTCACTCCATCTTAAACCACTCGGCATCAGTCATCCTCCAGCTCGGCTCGCTGACGGGTTTAACTCAACGGACGGTGACAAACACAGCTTCTGAAGTCGCAGCAAACTGCTCACTGTGTTCGCACTAATTACAGGAGTGTCTGGAGGTTCACGGCTGGCGTCTACCGGGATCAGGGATCAGATATTAGTGTGGGTGTTGTGGTCCGCTTGGTTCATGGATGCGGTTGCACAAAAACAAAAACAAACAAAAAAGAAAAGACAAAAGAAGAAAGATGAAGGAAAAAAACCCATAAAATAAGTGTAGTTCAGGAGTGTTCACATCTACTAAAGCTGAATTAATCCCAGATCAGCTAAACTTTATCACCTCTGAAGTGGATCATGTCCCACCTGTAATAGCTTTTCTGTTGCTTTTACTTTTTAAGTAATCTTTCAACCAAAAGAGACAAACCAGAACACACACATATGCGCACACACACACACACATACAGGTACACACAGCAAGTTTTTCCTGATTGACTTTTTCAGACTTTTTTCAGACCACTTTCTTCTAATGACTTTTTCTAAAAACTTTTTTTTTCTGACAACTTTCATTCTGACTTTGACGACTTTTCCAACAACTTTTTCCTGATTGACTCTGAAGACAATGATGTCCTAAAATGTACACCCTAGTATGAGAAAATGTATTTAATACAGGTCATTATCGGGAGGATACGGGCCAACAGTTCGTGGAGGGGTCTACTTTGCCCTGAAGATCTGTGTTTCATACATCATCCCTGTTGTTATATATAATCAGCAGGATTGTAGCCATATATGGCTACTTGAAAGAAAAAAAAAAAAGCCTAGGCTGGACACAATAATCCGCACAACACTTTGATAAACTAATCAATCAATTAAACGTTATCCTGACCCTAAAAACAAGTATTAACCCCCATAAATCACCCTGTGCCCATGAGTAGAAAATTGCTGTCTCCTCCTCAGGAATGTCCAGATTTTTGTCTCCATCATTGAGGAGGAAACAGTTCACATGTACACGGAAAGAGCAGATACCCTGCTTATGTAGTTTCTGTCTGTTCTATTAAAATCATGTTTCCTTACAGTGTGTTCAGACCAAACACGAGTTGGGCACCAAAAACGCTCCCTGACGCCCAAAGTTGGACATTGGGTCACTGAAAAGTCAGAAGCTTCAAGCGTCAAGATGCCCTTGGCACGCGTTGAGGGCATCAGATGGAGCTTCTTCTGTTTTTTGGGTTTTTTTTCTTTGTTTTTTATGCTTTCACTGGTCTATTTGTACAATGGCGGATGCAATAGAAAGAGTGGCTTGGCTTTATTTGATACATAAAGGTAGGATACGTCGTCATCAGGCATTTCTGTGCTGTGTCTGAGTTCACCAGGTAATTCAGAGGTGTTCTGAGTTTGAATTTAACCATTGACAGTACTCCAGGAGCTGCTTGTTGATGATGGGCACTTTCAGCTTTTGTCTGATCAAGTCCAGTTTAACGACTTTCAAGCCTGCAACAGGACTGCATTTTAAGCCCATTAAATCCCATCAGCACAGCAGGTCATCAAACCACCGTCCAGAAACCGGGACTGGACGTAGATCACAGTTTATCCATCACTGTCCACAGAGAGGGAAGAGATGCCCCAGGTTCTTCTTGGTGTTTTCCGTTCTGTCCGAAAATGTGTCTGTCACACTGATTGGTTGATGCCCCACGTCAAGACGCCAAAGTTCAGATTTTCCAACTCCAGCGTCTTGTAACTCCGCAGTGATGCGACCGATGCACAAAACATGCTGCGGACTTTTCAACGCCTCCTGGATGGGCATCGGCCATTGACTTTGCATGTAAACCTTACGCCCCTGATGCCCAAATCGATTTTGGTCTGAACACAGCATTACATAACATCCCAGCCAGCATTTCCATGTGGGTCCCATATGTGTTCAGTTTTTGCTATGAGGGACCCAAGTGGGTTTGTCCATGGTTTTCATGGTGGCCCCACCTGTGTTTGCCCATATAGCCTATAGGCATGGGCTCGAACTGGGAAAATGTGCAAGTCTCATAGTTACATGGGCCCCATATGTGGAAGCCCACATGGGAAAACACAGGTGGGGCCACCATGGACAAACCCACTGGGGTCCCTCGTATGCAGCCAAAATCTAACCCATATTGGCCCCACATGCTGGCTGGGATTAGATGACTGTTTTTAAAAATGTTCTAATCAGCAATTTTATGTCTTGAAAGCAGCACGGCTTGTACACGACCACACATTGTACTTCTGATCACATAAAGCATGAAGTTACAGAAAGACGGTGCAGGTCGCCCAGTATTTCATGTCAGCAGGAGACACAGTTGTACAGTTTAGCAGGTTTAAACTTTAACTTCTACAAGAAAATGGATACTGTAAATATAAACTCCCAGAATACCTCAGTATCCTTTACTGTCAGTTCTTATAATAGTTCCCCTAACTTGTCACTTTGTGGCCATGGAATAATCTCTGAAACCTCTTAAAAACTGCTCATTTCCATTGATAATTCTAAGAGTCTCATGATGAATTCAGTGAAGGAGGAATGTGGTCATGTCTGCTGAGGAGATGCTGCATAAGCCGTCTTTTGTGTAACTGCACATTTGTGTTTTATATGTGTGTTTATATAGTTTGTATAGCTGTGACTTTGGCAAGGTCTCCTTCATTCAAGAGATATCGCAGTGTGACTTCTTGGTTAAATAAAGATAAAGATAAAAATAAAGCAAGCTGCCACATTCAGATTGTCAGAATTTGGTTGAAACATCATGAAAGCATGAATCCATCCTGCCTTGGATCAAGCATACCGTCTTGATTTATTTATTCAAAATAACAACAATGTGGCTGACCAAAGTGCTGCTCAATAGAAAATGAATATAAAAACCTAAACCAGCTATAAAAACCAGATACTGCACAACTTAGAAAAACAGGTATAACCAAATAAAAACAACTAAAACTAGATAAAGAAGTACTAGACAACTGTTTTAAGCTCCCTCTGAGTTGAAGGCCGGGGAATAAAAGTGTGATTTTAAACAAGATTTAGAGACAGCAACTGAAGAAGCCTGTCTGATGTGCTGAGGAACAATTTAGTACCCAGAACAGGAAAAGCACAATCCCCTCTTGTTACCTTTTATTGCCATTGTACCACTATCAGTAGCTGTGTTTACATGAAACACTGTTGATCCGATCAAATGCCAATCAGATCTGATCAGCCTCATTCGGGAAGAATTTTCACTCAGATTGAGGGATGGTTTAGACCTGTTCATGATCAGATCAGCAAGGAAGGCATGACCATGTAAACACTCATTCCCATCGTTTCTGTGGCATATGTGGACTCCGCGCGTGCTTGAACCACGTAAGGGCAACATGATGTAGCAAAATTCAGGGAAGACTTGAACAATAGCAGAAGCAAAGCAGAACCCGGCTGTGAAGGAGACAAGGTTTTTGTCTTAATTGTGTTGTATATCAGATGGTGATCCTGCCGCCATCCTCTAAATGTAAGGCTGGAAAACTCTCAGAATCCTGCACGCCAAAAATGAGCGTCTCTCACTGGGATAATGCCAAATTGGGATTTTTAAAATGGCACCTGTAATAACTTTGTTTCTGGAAACCCAATGGTTAAAAAAAAGAAAAAAAAAACATTAAAGGGACTAGAGGCTAGATTAAGAAACGAAACTCTCGACTGCCGCGACTGGTGCTTCAGGTAACTGCAGCCACAAGCCAAGCTGTCACAGGAGCGTGCACAAACTGAAGCTATAATGTTGTTTACTGCGCTTTTTCTTCGTAGTTACACTTTTTAGTGTCTTTCAGTTGATCTGGATCGTTTGCTGACGGGAGACGAATCAATAACTATCGCTTACAGTGTTTGAATTTACCGCGACCGTCTTCTTGCTGTATCAAAGCTGCAGATGTAGCGTCATTTGACGTCACGTCCACACGGCAGCGCAGGAAATTTGGCCACCGAATTGCAGCACATTTTGCAGCACACAGCCTGTTCAAGGCAACAGAGGGAGACATGGGTGGAAATGTTTGGGTTTTTTTGGTATTTAGCGCTTCATCACCCACTAGTATAAAAAAAATGGACATGCATGTTTGTTTGTTTTTTAATTCCTGCCTCTAGTCCCTTTAAATATAGGGCTTTAAAGATTTTAGAAACTTCATAAATAAGGAGGATTAACTGTTTTTAGTAGATTTGCCAAATTTGCATCTTTAATATGGCATGAGTACTAATTATGTTCACAATAAGCGAATAAAAATCCATTTATCTGACTAATGCAGGTAAAATATATAACCCCCCCCCCCCCCCACACACACACACACAATTTAATAATAATGAGATTCATAATCTGATTTGTCGACTAATCGTTTCCATAGTCAACAACTAATCGATTATGATTATAGTCATTAGTCGCAGCATAGATGTTATACATTTTTGACCCTTAAAATTATTTATGTTCTGTATTTCTTTCAGTACAGTCAAAATTTATGTTCACTCCTCTACACATTCTGTGGATGTATTATTTTTGAAAAATTATGTTTTCATGAAAAAGTTGCAGCTATCACTTAAAGACAGAAGAATGGTCAATAGGTTTGAAAAACAAAAAAGCAAACCGATTCTTCTACCAAACTAGTAGGAACTGCACATGTAAAAGCATTCCAATCGTATTGATGTTTCATATTGGCTTCTTTTTTTTTTTTTTTTTTTTTTTACTAATGTCAGGTACCAATATTATCTAGCTCTTAATTTCTAATACTGATATCAACCTAGATTGATATTGGTATGACACAACTGTGAGTTTGTACCTCTCATAATTTGACTTTTGAGAGAGAAGAGAAGTAGCTGAGGAGTTAGATGTACAGTTGTGTTTGAAAGTTTACATACCCTCCCAAAAAAAAGGCAAAATTCACAGTAGTAATTCAAATAACACAAAACTGAGAAAAGTGATAAGAAATAAAATTTTACAAAATTATAATTTAGTTAAAAAACTGCTGATTTTGAATTTTTGTTACAAGAAAAAAACACAAAACTGTCCCATGCAAATTAAAGCACCTTCCACATGAGCAGTGGGCCAAAATCCTGTCAACAGGTGGAGAAGTCTGATTGGATGTTACAGAAAACACCTGATTGCAGAAACCCTATCATGCTTGTTCACTTTTTTTTTTTTATTTTTTTTTTATATATTTCAGTTAAACCACAATAAAAAAAAAAAAAAAATTCAATGTCATGATGGTCATACACTTTTTATTAATCATTATTTTTGTCAATTTCAACTTATTTTACTGGCAGCTGATTTTTTTTCTGTCTCTATGGAAGGGTATGGAACCTTTCAAGCACAACTGTATACCACATTTTCTGGACTTTAAACCCACTTCCTGACTTGCATTGCACAATATTTGTGGTTAAGTCCGTCCGCTGTTTAGCCAAAGTTATGTTTTCAAACAAACTTCCTTGCAGACTTACTGTGTCCCTGCCACGTTCAGACATAAGGAAATGTTGCAGACAGATCATTTTCGCACCTACAGTGACAGCCTTCCTTTCATCCCTGTACAGAACATTTTCTTGTGTGTTCCAACCAAAACCACATGCTGCAACATCTTTGACATGGAGGCTGGCCGGTTTGTGTCCGCTACATCTCTGAGGTAAAACAGTGTGACGTTTGTCTGAATGCAAAGGACAAAGTTCGCGGTACTCCAATGGCCTCTACGGTCACATCTCAATCCAAAAGAGCATCTTTGGGATGTAGTGGAGCGGGAGATTCTCATCACAGATGTGCAGCAACTGAGTGATGATGTCATGTCAATATGGAGGAAAACCTCTGAGGATTGTTTCCAACACCTTGTTGAATCTATGACACCAAGAATTAAAGCAGTTCTGGAGGATTCAACCTGGTACTAGAAGGTGAACCTAACAAATAGAATGGTTACATCCAACATTTTTCATTACTAAACCATAGATACAGTCAAACATATAGGGGGGCAATGTGGGGGCTTTCACTACCTGTGTCACAACCACTGCACAAATGAACATAATAAAAACACCGTAGCACGAACGAAGGAGGGAGAAAATATAGTGAAGAGAAAAAAAAAGAACAAAATTGTTTGGTTTATTTTCCTTAAACAATTTGACAGAGGACATAATTAAGCTGTTAGGGGCTTGTTCTCTTGCTCAGCTATTACTCAGTCACTTTAGCAGCAGATAAACAGCTGCTGGGGTGTAAAATTATTATGTGTCAATAGAGCAGAAACATTGGGGGTCAAGAAAAGAAAGAGCAGAAAATAGAAGCATGGAGTGCACTGGCAGAAATTTTTACCAAAATGAGGCTGGTAAAGGTTAATCTATTCCTTTAAAAAAACGAAAAAACTTTCCTTAACCCTTGTGCCTTCCTCAAAAAAATATGTCTGCATCTGTCTAAAATGAGAAAAAAGTCAAATCTGAAGGAATCCCGTAAAAATGTCAGATTTGACTATTTCTCTTTCAAATAAAATGTTGATATCAAAGAATTAATTATTTTAAACTATTATAACTGTAGATTAAAAACTGTTTTTTTCAACGGAAGTTATTTGGACACTTTTGGCACCAGCGTTCATATCTGATGCTACTTCAAAAATACAAGTGGAATCAATTTTTTTTTTTTGTGAACAATGCAGTCATTAAAATAGTCAGGCCAGCATTTAAAGGGTTAAAATTCTAAAAAAATATATATATATATATATATATATATATATATATATATATATATATATATATATATATATATATATCAAATGTTTGGTAGTTCTAAGCTAGACTTAAGTTGTTTAGATGATTTATGAAAAAAAAAAATAGAAAAATTATGAATGTATGAGAATTTTATAACATTTTCTTTGTGCAGGGTCACTTTTGTCCCGAGGATAGCCCGAGGGCGCAAAATTCTTCTACTGAGTATAAAAAACGTGTGAGGGGAAACGACGATGGATTTCAAAAATTTGTCTAAAAAGAAGAATTACTTAAAAAAATTCATGCCCCTTTCCCCAGCTAAAAATCACAACTAAAAAAATCTTTAAAAGTGACCAATTGGACAAAGTGTACTGAGGGAGGATGAACATCTCACTCTTGGTTACATTTAGGCCTCCATCACCTGAATGCTTTAACCCCCCAACTCCCCCACCCTTTGAGTCAAATTCCCCCCAAACTATCTGATTCTTCTTATAGTATCATTTAAATCATCTCTTATATTATAATCACTCTCTCAAGCTATTGCTACTGGGTATATCACCCAGTTTCTCTCCATCTCCCTGGGAACTTTCTAAGAAGCTCCTTGCACTGCAGCACTGGGGTTAGCCAAAGGTTAAAACACTTATAAATATTTTACCTGCCCATCCAGCGGAAGAGAAAAAAAAAGCACTGTACTTGTCTGGTGTGCTTTGTTCACAAGAAGCAGTGGGGGGGAAAGAGGAAGGCTCCACACATTGCATGTTGGCATGTATAGAATGTGTTTATATGTAATTATGAAGATTAAAGGCCTGTTTAATCAGCTTTTTAATGAATTCCTGTAAAACAGCAGGACTTTCATTAAACAGACCAGGTTACAAGTGCAATAAGATTAATTTTCGGGTACAAGTTGAATGTATTTGTATTTTAAAAAGTATTATTGTTTACCCACTGAGAATACTGGATCATAATGGAGGAATTTTATGTATGGGGATTCCTTATTAAAGAAGAAAGAGAAGAATCCCAGCTGAAAATCAGCGCAATACCTGCATTTAAGGGGAAGACAGGAAGGATAATGTGTGTGTGAGTGAGTGTGTGTGTGTGTAAAACACTTGCCCTCACAAGTGCTAGGGCAGCTCCAGTGAGTCACATTGCCATGTATACTTCTCTCATCTAACATTTACAAGCCTTCTGCTCTCCCCCTCACATTACCCACGCTCCACTGCTTTCCCTCCTCTCCATCTCCTGTTTGTCTTTGCTCATCACCACTGCTCTGCTGTGTGTCTGTTGTTACTTTTGCTGTCATATCCACCTTGTGATTGTCACAGTTCATGGCCTTACATGCTCATTTTTTGCTCTTTTAGTCTCTTCTTTAAAGTTAATTCTGCCCTCGTCATCACCCTTTCGCTCAGCCTAAGTCCTGTTCTCACTGACGTTCCTGTTGGTCACAACTTCCTTTTATCGTCTTTCATCTTTGTCATCACCCTGATTTTGCTTTTACCTATCTATACAATAATCTTGTAGCTATTTTGTGGTGGCGAGTCCAGATGATCTGGTTTCTGCTACTACCTGCCACCATGGACAGCAGCATGGATGTCGGGACTGATGAAGTTAGACACTGGTCCACAGTTATTATTAAGGGCATCTTATTAAAGTTATTCTGCTTTTCATATTTTACAAGGAGCACAGTTGCCCTCACTTAAAATTTTAGGAGTGCAAGCATTTTCATTTCGTTTTCAGAGCATTGAACATATTGTATCTCCAAGAGGAGATATGGATTAAAAATTTTTGTCAAAGGGAACTCTTTGGATAGAAAAGACCAACTAGCCTCAATGAAGATTTTTATATGAGTGTTATTATGTGATTTTGAATGTCTCTTTGTTTTTGCTGCTACTATATACAGTTGTCTTCAAAATTATTCATACCCTCCTCATAAATAAGGGAAAAGAAATCATCCATCGGTAAAATAAGTTAAAATAGAACAAAGTAATAATTTAAAAACATTGATGAAAATTATGACGTTGATTTTGACTTGTGGTTCAAAAGTATCAAAAACAAGCAAGAATAAAACAAGTAAACAAGCATGTTGGGGCTCCTGAACTACAATTTAGTTGCGCAACACTTTAAGGCAACCACTGCAATCAGGTGTTTTCTGTAACGTCCAATCAGATTCCTGCACCAGTTGACAGGTATGTTCATGAGCAAGGTGCTTGTATTTGTCTGGGACAGTTTTGTCTGTTTTTTGGGGGTGGGGGTTTTGTGTTTGTTTGTTTTTTCTACGATATTCTAAACAAATACAATTCAAAATCAATATTTTATTTCACTAAATTGTAATTTTTGTAAAAAAAAAATTTTTATAACTTTTTTCAGTTTTTTGTGAATTTGGCAATTTCTTTAATTGGATGGCATGAATAATTTTTAGGATGGCTGTATATATATATATATATATATATATATATATATATATATATACACAGTATTTGTAGTACCTGTAGTCTGGTTTATGGCGTGCCCTGATTCCCTTCCGTAGCCCTTAGTTCTATTTTTGTAGTTTTATTGTTGATCTGGATCATTTTTATTTGGGATTATTGTACGTAAACCCCATTTACTATACATGATCTTTCTACTATTCTATTTAAAGTGGCTTTTTGATTCTATTGTTTTTCTTCACTGTGTTACATTCTTCTAAGGCATTCTGAGAAGGCCTCTATGTCTCACAGTCTTAAGCTCTAAAACCACGATTCCCAGAATGCTTTGCCAAAAGATTGCTCACAGGTGTACTGTATACTGCCAATGTTTAGCGTGGGACTGAACTGTTTTTATTCATCATTCATTGTTGTATTCTTTTTGATCTGATGAATGTCCTCTAGGAATGAAAGCTCAGTAATAATGTGACCTTTTGCCCAGACTAAATGTGTGGAAATTTCCTTTTTGCATCAAGAAGCGCAAGCAGAAAATAAGGGGCACACACCAAAATCAGCTTGCAAAGCAAATACTCACACTTCCTCTCATTTTCACTGTTTTACTGATAAATACATTAAAAATAAATGCAGGAACTACAATATGCAGGTCACTGCACATTTTATGTTTCAAACTGGCACTGTGTTTACTCAAAGTGTTATGTTTTAGTTGTGTGGTGCCAGTTTTGTCAGCAAATTTTTGAGTTCCCCGCATATTGTGGGTAGCGATGTAGCAGATCAATGACCTCACAGTTTAGATCGGTTTACTTTTTTTTTTTTTTCATTGATTTGGTCAGATAAGCAAAAAAGAAATAAAGACAAATTTAACTTCATGTATTTATTCAGGTATTTTTGCCGAATGAAAAAATTTAACTCAGGACTCATTCCACTCAATTACAAAAAAAAAAATAGAAAAAAAAGAATGATTTTCTGTTAATGGGACTAGAGAACAGATGAATAATTACAAGGTCACATGCAATGTTGCAAGTTCACACAATAACAGCCACGGTAAACAGGGCTTGATAGACGTCCAGTTGTCTATGATGGAAAAAAAAAACAGACCCCCTGACTGATTCACTTCTGACCTGTTGCCACTGGTAATGACGTAATGTTTACATAGCCCACCCATCTGCAGGGGGCTTTTATTTTCAAATTTACCAGCTACTTTACACGACTCTCCTGTCTGATTTTCTATCTGGCCCATCTGGTCCTAACTGAACCACAGAGATCTCGACATGTTCTGGAAGAGTGGAAAATTCTTCTCTCTCTCTTTTTTTTGGTGGGTTTTAGGTTGAAATCTCGAAATTTCAGTTCGCAGTGAAACGCACAGCCTTTTGAAGGGCTGAATTTTAAGGTAAAAGAAAAAGCATTGTTTTCCGGCGGGTAGCCTGCAGCCCCCGCCATGTGGTGTTGTCGCCGGGGGGGGGGGATGTCCTCCCTGCTTTCCTTTTGGGGAGCTTGTTTTCCCCCCTTTTTTCTCTCCCCCCCCCCCCCCCCCCCCCCCATCAATTTGTGTTTAGATTCTATATTTTTCTAATAGTTAGGTGATGTGAGTGTCGTTTCTGCTTTGGTGACCTTCCACCTGTCCCCCTCCCCCCCCCTTATTTTGGAACCCCCCACCCCCCCCCCCTTCAACAACAAAAAAATAAATTATTGTTGTATGTTGTTTTTTTGTCTCTTTAATATAAAAAAAAAATTTCCTTTTTTTATAAATGGATTACTTATCCTCAACAATTTCTTTTTTCTTCCCCTCTCCTTCACCCCCTCCCTTAGATTCCTTCCTCCTCACACAAACCTTCTTCATCCTAAACACCAAAACACCAGTCGTTCTGGACCGAGGTGGTTGGTCATAGACAAAAGAAGATATCATCAGCTCCCCCTGGGCCTTTCACAGTGCTATTACAGATTGACAATGGTTGAGCGGCACAACTGGGTTGCCGGGTCCAAGCTCTGGGGCATCCACAGAGGCCCCAGCAGATTGTGGTGCAACACTTGGTGGTGCTCAGAGCAAGTCTGTGGAGAGATCCAGTGGAAAGCAAAGGTCCCAGGCTGTGAGAACACCATCAGCCTCATGTCGGAAGCTGCTTCAGGAGGTGGTCTGCTGACGTTTGACTCCGGTGTTTTGTCCGGCTTGTGCTCCAACCTCAGTGGTGGAGTCAAAGCCCTCCACCCCTGCTAAACCACTGAGGGTGGTTTCAATATCCACAGTCACCGGGAGTTTCCATCACTGGGTTCTGACTCGGCCTCTTTCCCATCTGACCACACTTACCTTTACCCATTTATTTATTTTTTAAAGGTGTGATGACATAGCAGTATAAACTATTTCAGTCAGTCATTTTCTGTACCGCTTATCCAGTTCAGGGTCGCGGGGGTTGCTGGAGCCTATCCCAGCTATTATCAGGCGAGAGGCAGGGTACACCCTGGAAAAGGTCACCAGTCTGTCACAGGGCCAACACAGAGAGACAGACAACCATTCACACTCACATTCATTCCTAGGGACAATTTAGAGCAACCAATTAACCTAATACGCATGTCTTTGGATGGTGGGAGGGAGCCAGAGTACCCGGAGAGAACCCACGCATACATGGGGAGAACATGCAAACTCCACACAGGAAGGCCTATATAAACTATTTCATGTAGCTGAAATTGCTGCATACGTACAGTATGTCAATTCCTAATGGTGGTCCTCCACATTAGGTAATAATACATTTTATTTGTATAGCACACTTTAAAATCCAGAGACATCTCTAGGTGCTATGCCTGCTCTGGCTCTGCCGTGGTGGGTGTCCTTGTCTGGGTGCTTAGGGTCTGACACTGCAGCTAAATTGCTGTGGTGTGAACCTGGTCTGCCTGGATCTGGATGGTTCCCATGGTAGCGACCTTGGTGGCAATGGCAATGGGTAGGGGTGGGTCCTGATGTGGATGGACCCCCAGAATATTGTTCTTTCACCTGGCTCCGCCTTCTTCTTTCTTTCTTTCTTTCTTTTGAGACAGTCTGTTTTAGAGGAGGGGACATTTAATCTGCATGCATGTGAGAGAGTATGTGTGTGTGTGTGTGTGTGTCTTGTTTGTTGATAAACTTGTGGGACCTGTTTGATGTTGATTTGTATTTTTTTCAGTGTAAAAAGCACTTTGTGAGGCTACTGTGCATGAAAAGCTTAATACAAATAAAGTTTGATTTGATGTGAAAGTCAGCTTCAATTAAAAACCTAATTTTAAACTCTTGGACACCCTAAAATGGTGCTAGAGTTGTTTATTATACAAGTTTGTGGTCCAGTAGTGACTAGGAAAGTCGTGAGACACTCCATAGCGCTTAGAAAAGTTATTTATCTCTCTTGATGTGGAAAAGGCATTTGATTGCATAGATTAAGACTATTTGTTTAAAACAATAAAGATTTGAACTGGGGTCATGCTTTTTTAAATTGGATTAAATGGCCTCTGTCTTAAGGCCTCGGTGCAGTCTCTGTCAATGGTGTGACAGAGTGCCTCTACCTACATAGAGGCAGAAGTCCATTCAATTTGTCCTCTCCGGAAAATCCTTGGCAGCCACCGTTAGAAGAAATGAGAATATAAGGGTATTCAAGTGGGCGGAACAGAACATTAATTACTGTTGTATGCCGATGATGTCCTCTGCCTAAGTTCAAACCCTAAACCCTGCTGTGCCCCATGTGTTATTACCGATAAGTCTTTATCTTGTATTTCAGGTTATAAAATAAACTTGGGTGTATCAGGGGTGCTGCTCTTGTCAGGCCTTTGCCCACCAAATATTAGAGAAAATTGTCAGTTTGAATGGCTTCCCTCAGGTTTAGTATGCTTGGACATGAAGATTGTCCCAGGATTGAGGAACATTAGTCAAGTCAAGTCACATTTATTTATAGAGCACATTTTAAAAACAACCTCAGTTAACCAAAGTGCTGTACAGAATGAAAGAATGAATCAGAAATTTAAAAAAAAAAAAAACAGAATAGAATAGAATTACAGAACAGAACTCTGAAAATTGAGGGCTCTTTACAAAGTTGGGCTAAATTAAGACTACCCCTACTGGATAAAATACATATTTTAAAAATGATGATTCCACAAATAAATTATGTGACATTTCTTCTACCCTTGAGTCTACCCCTTCAGTTATTTTTAAGGTTAAACAAAGAAGTGGACTCCTATTTATGGGCAGATAAAGATCCCTTTTGAATAAAACCAAATTATATGCTGCTAATGAGGATGATGGTCTTGGCTTGGTCCGTTACACTTTCTTTCTTAGCCAGCTGTCAAAAATATTAGAAGAAGAGCAGACCCTGCAATGGGCTTCTATTAGGGATGCAACAGTACACAAAATTCACGGTTTGGTTTGATTAAATACTTAAAGGTAAAGTACGGATTCCCCCACCATTTCTGTTTGTAAACCGCACTATTGAAATTGAGCACCACTGAATAGGCTGAAGAGCGATGTGGCCAGTAGCCCGAGCTACTGGCCACATCGCCCTTCAGCCTATTCAGCTTCAAGTCTCTCCTTCAAAGCTCTGAAGCAGGTAAACGTCAAACCAACATTAACCTTGGTTTTCCAATGTACACCATCTAAAGTTCTTACCACAGAGTACTTCCTTTTCTCGCTGCATCCGCCATTTCTTTTTTCATTTTTTTCTGAACAGAAGAGGCCCCAGGATAGAGCCCTGGGGAACTCCACAGGTCATTTTTGTCTAACACAAGCTGTTTAACCACCAAAACTCAGAAGCCCCCAGAGAGCTTGGGGGAAAGACTTGGATGAGGGAATAGATGAAACAACATGAAAAGAGGTTGTTAAATCCTGGCATGAGATATTAAGAGAGGTGCTGAAGCAACTGATCACAGGATCATCCAAACAAATCGTTGAACCCCCAATGAGACTGAAACTGTGAGATTCTGTGATGTGCTGGAGGTGTGTAAGGACCAGAGGTCCATTTACAGAATACTCATGTTGTATGAATGTCAAATAGTTGGGAGGCGCAGGGCAAATATTGTTGTGTGTTTAAATAACATTTCTAGGGTAAAACTGGTACAGGTCCAGAAAAGATGACGTAATAAATAGAACAGATTTAGTGATGCAGACTTCCTGTTTATAGGCTGTAACATTGTGCGTAGACACTGCAAAGAAAAAACAAATTATTGTAATGAATGATGGAAGGAGATGATCAAAAGCCGGTTGCGCACAGTTACCCTGGAAAAAATGGGAATTTTATACCGGAAAATTAAAAGGGGATAATTCTAACAGTAAATACAGTAACTGCGGATATGCTGCTATGAACTATATAAGGTGTTTTATTTTTAGTGGAAACAATGCTTATACAGTATATTGTGAGAAAAATTTAAGATGGGAAAATTAATCATGGATACTGATGTGTGACGAGACATTTTCCTATTCCCCTTCCTGTGGGGATTGTTGTTGTTGATGTTTAGATCTAGTTAATATTGTTTCATTTTGTTTTCATACTTTTTGCACGGGGTGTTATTTACTGAAAACTAATAAAAAGGTAATTTCTTTTGTCCTATTTGACCTGTAACAGCCTTTCCTGAGCTCATGGCCCTTTTCTCTGCTGGCCTATTTGTTGTCATTCCAGGTTTTTTTTGTTTGTTTTGTTTTTTCTTTTGTTTGGTTTTTTTTGTTTGTTTTTTCTCTGCTTGTTCACCTTCTGTAGAATAGTTTTTTTCTTCTTCACGCATTTTAATTAAACTATTTTCAACTGAACTGAAGACCTTGTCACAAAGACTGAGATAAGACTTTCAACTGTATTAAATCATAGAAGTGTTTGTATTTGTTTACTGTACTCTAGTTATTCTTAAGCTTCTTTTAATTTCTTATTCATCAAAAAGCTAATTATGATTTAAAACAAGTCCAGGCTCAGCTTTTTATTCCTTGTGTAGTGCTTTACAGACCTGCTGTTGTTTGTGTTTGAGAAACATGGAAAAAATATGAAGTGCTGCTTGACTATTACTTATGCTTGTTTTAGGGATTAGTTGTCAAATATGAAGAGCAAATATAAGCTGAAGCTTTGACACCACAGCTCCAACTGTTCGATGTTCACATCTGAGGAGCCACTGTATAGACAGCAACCACTGATTAAAAGAGAGTATATCTCAAGAGTCCCATATTTCTTACATAAAATTAGCTTTACATGGTTTCCCCATAGTTTATTTATGAGGAAAATATGTCATTTTTACTGTTGACCACTAAAATCTGCTCCATGAAAGGCTCGTGCATTTAATATGCTATTAGATCAAATAGAAATTTAGTTATGAAATTTGTAATTAGAGATGGTCTTAAATGTGCTATTTGCACAAACACAGTCAAAACTAGAAAAGTGCTCAGAAAACTACAAGATGTTTCAATTTCTGCAACATGTCGTGCCCTCTGTGCTCCCCACCCCCATTTTCAGGAAAACCATTGGTCATCGTGAAAACAGTGGTGCCTCCAACTTTCCAGTTTCCAAGACACTAATTGGCTTCTTTCCCTCCCCTCTCCTAGATGGGTAGCGTCCTTAATTTACTAGAAATAACATCATATGTTATTTTTTTATAGCCTAAACATTAGTACATAACACTTCACTGATGTGTGTCTTTCATGCAAATTCACGAAACTACGAAAGCTGCAGCAGACCAAACCAGATGTTCTTTCTTTCTTTCTTTTTTTTTTAAATCAGTGGCCAACCCCTCTTGTGTTTGTCCGCAGCTCAGTCGGTCTTAGCCAAATTTTAACAGCAAATTTCTTCTTCTACGCTTGTATTATCGGCAGAGTAGGTGCTGAACTTGTATTCTCGTCTGTTTTGGCTTACCGGAGATTATATAACCGGTGTTTCTCTTTTTTAAATGTGATTGGCTGAGCGGCGTTCCAAGCCATGAAAAAAACAGACTGTAACCCAAACGTAGATCCGATAGACCACAGTACAAGATATCAGTGCGCCAGCACAAACAGATGCTGCGTTGTCTAGCAACCAACTGCTCCGTGTTCAACCCACTCGTTGGATTACATTTGTTTTGAGACTGTTGTAGACTGTGTGGTGAATTTTGATATTCTGGATGAGAGGTTGGAGATGACAGCATCGATTTCCCCACGAGCGTATTGCTTCGCATTTACAAAGCAGCCGTTGTTCTGTTGAAACAGCACCAAGATCATCTTATCGCCACTGGAGAAGCAGCACAGCACAGAAACTGTCCGATGCCGCATAGAGATAGATGATGTCTGTGATGGGATATGAGTGTGAGACGTCTCTCCAGTCGTACTGGCATTTAATGACAGGAGGCTGTGGAGCACAGCCGACATCATATGTCTGCACAAAAACACCTGCCGCCAAACACACGCCACCGTTTCTCCAAACATTTAACATTACTTTAACTGCACTATTAAATGGAAGTAACAACATTAACGAGCCCAGATAGCCTGAAATGATGAGGCCAAATGGCCTGTTATGTGTTGCCAGATTTTTGAATGTCATCCCTCCTCCAACTAAAACAAAAAGGAAAGAAAAAAATTGAGTCCACACCAGCTTGTTTTTTAAAATAAAAATCCATCCACACCAAACTGCAGTAGTGTGTTAAACACATTTACAGGGTTTGAGCTTTTCTGAGAGTTCGCTCCTATACCATCAGCCAGGCAATGGCCTGGGAGAAGCGCTCATTTTTATCCAGGTTTTAATACTTTATCTGATGTAAGGCTGTGTATGGAAAAATATTAATATGAATGGATAAATCAAACAGGAAAAAAAGAAATGATGGCGGGCGGGTAGGAGGGAGTTCGCTGCGTAAATGGAGGAGAAAGCGTTTGCAGGTGGAAAGAGGCTTTAACAAAGCAAATGAAGCATGGGTCTTTGGGAACAATGTAAATAAAATAAAATAGAATAAAAGTCGGCTGAGCAAGCCGTCGGATCTGAGCAGGTCATCTGTCTGATCACCCGTGAAAATAAGTGAAGACCCGGTTCACAGCTTATTCGCCTGGACAGCTTCAAGTAATTTTGCTATACAACAAAACAAAATTAGTAACTCTGTGCAGTTAAAAGTCAATCAGACTTATATTCAGGTAAATATCGGATTTTAAAAAGACGCAGCACGTTACCTTAGCATTTAGCCTCTCTATGACATGACGCCACGGGTAGAAGCAGATTGCGGTCAGCTCATTGATTTACATGTATAATCAAAGTGGTGGAAAGCACGAAAGATGCTCCAGAACAGCTAAACTGGAACTGGTTTGTGAGGTGGGATCATCAGCCAGATCAGAAGTGTGAGATGATCCTGAGGAACATGGGGACATGAGACCTTGCAGGTTAGAACCGGACTTGGAACTGTAAGTCAACTCCAAGACCTTCTCATAGAGCCCGGTCCACGCGGTTCAGCTCCAGCATGCAAGACCCACACTGAGCAGACTCAGAACTGTAAGGAGTGAGAACAGCACCAAGCAGACCCACAGCTGTTAAAGAGCTGCTTAGACCTGCACCGAGTGTGCCAAATTTGGTCCAAGGCAGAGGCAGGCGTAAGTGTGGAGTGGCAGCCATAGCTAACTATAAGCTCGTGGCTAACCGCTAGCATGCAGCTAACTTGCAGCAAAAAATTAGTCTTTAAAAACTAGAGGATAGCAACTTAGTGGTTCCAGTCGAGTTTTAAATAGTTCCCGTTTATAAAGATGAGGATGGAGGGAAGGGTGCTTCTTCGGAAGCAGCCAGAAAAATCTTCTGATGTCTGAGAAGTCTTGTGAAGGCCCGAGGAAAAACTGTCTCTGTTCACAGCTGGACATCACAGCTTTGTGAGGCAAACACTGATGAATGAAGAATTATCCAGCAGAAGTGACTGCAGTTCCATGTGGTAAAAGTCTCATCATTTACAGTAAATGGTGTCTGCAGATGGGAATCTTACTGGCAGGGACGTGTAGGATGCTCCTACAGCTAAACACTGGTAAGAGCACCTATTTTATCATCTTCTAATGTATTTAAGATATGTAGGAAACATAAATAAATTAATGCCAACCTTATGAGCTTCTAGACATTAACTAGCAAAACAACAGAAGGCTGAGTTATTACTGTTCCATCTGGAAAACTGGAAAAGGAACTTAAAAACTGCAATAAACCCATTAAAATCCATATTGACAGCAGTGTAAAGTTTCTTTCTTGCTACGTCATGTCCGCTTTCGGTGAACAGCGCCACAAATATGCTGAAATGCAGCGATTTTTCCTAATAATTAATTTATGCAGGCACGCCTGTTTCTGTTACATCATGAAGAACATTTTTGTCTCTAAAACATGGCAAAAAATGTCAAAATCATGTCAACAGCACTTTAAGACCTCATGTACACACCAGGGCTGTTTGGTCCACTTTAAACGGACCAGAATTTGTTTTCTCAGATAGTCTGCTTCGTTTGGACAGGTGTGACAGTCCATCCGTACTCTGGTGCGGACCAAACAAGCGAATTCTGGTGCAAACGCAGTGTACCTATCCAAACAAAAATAAACATGGTGAGAGGACAGACATGGACAGACATGGACAGATTGGACAGACGAAGAGCTGAAAGCAGTGTGGTCAGATAACCGGATAAACCAGCTGCTGACATCCACTCAACTCATCCTCTACTAAAGTCACGTATTCGGAACAATAATACAACGTATCTCATCTATATATAGTATTGCTTGATTCTGCATCTCTACAGCTCAGTAGTCCTCACGTGATGTTTACTGGCGCTATGGCAACAAGTGACCGCTGACATTAGCAGTTGATAGCTAGCTTAGCTCAATTGTATGAACAACAATAATCCATATATTGACAATTTGGCATATTAAAACAAAATCAAATAACAACTCCCAAACAGTCTCAGTCCTTAAACTTCTGAGCTCAGATGTCACGTTAGATTGTCAAAGTTAGGAAATGAACAGAGTCAATCCCTGACCAGCTTTGATGGCATCACAGGAGCAGTCGCATTCATGAACGTTGTAGTGTTCCCTACAATAATGAGACGAAGCGCAATACAAGGCAACAAGCCCACTGCCGTTTGTAATCTGTGAGGTTACATACTTTGCCCACCGTCGTCGTAGCAACGGCAACAACTCGTAGTCTCGGGCCAGTCTCCTCCGGTGACGCCTCTCTTTTATTTGAGACACTATGAACAGCTCCATGCCTCGCTGCCTTACCAGCCGGTCATACTGCACCGCTTGCCGAGCCATGTGCATTTGCAGTACAAACAGAAACGCCATTGCCAAAACCACCAACTTGATATAAGGTCCGTGCTTAAACGACTGTTGTTTTTCCGGGGTGGGAGGGATTTCCGCTCCTACTTTTGTCCAATCAACGAGCGCCCCTTTCAACCACGTAATGCTGCTCAGAAAGTTCGGAGTGCATCATAAATCACAGTGTGAAAGCCGAACCGAAACGAATGATCAATGCAACAATGTTGCAACTTTCAGCTCCCCAGTCGGGCCGAGTCCGCTTTGTCAGGTGTGAAAGCGACCTTAGTAAAAAGCCAAATCTTGATGTTAGCGTTGACTTTATTAAAAACATCTCATCAGAATAGTTTGTAAAGAGATCCCCAAAAGAAGATGTTATATTTATTACTCTGAAACAGATAAGTGGAGAAGATATTAAATTCCCTTTTTTGTTTGAACATAAAATGCTTGAGACTGTTGGATTGTGCTCCAAGGATCTCTTTTGGTGTTGAATTCAAGACTCAGCCTAAGTCTGTGTGTCTCTGTGTGTGTGTGTGTTCACTTGGAAATCAGTTTTCTTTGAAACTGGTATTAATCCTTGTAATGTGAGCTTTTTTTTTCTTTTTTAACATGCAAGCAGGATTTATAAGAAGTGTGTTTTTCTAAAGATATGCTGATACATACTGTGATAAGCAATGGCCACAGTGTGAGACGGCCCATAACCAGAGGCAAGCTAAATATTTAATGGTGCATATCATCTTAAAAAGGTGATTGGACAAGGTTTAGCTGCCATTGATTATTTGAAATAACATAACAGTGACTGTTAGTGGCTCACATGGCTTACAACTCACAACAGTTTAAATATTAGAATAGAGTATGTATGTTATAAATATTATAAACAAACATGATTGAAGTTTTCTTTTTCCTACTCTTTGGAAAGCAACCATTACAGATAAAAGTAGGAAATAAAAGTAAGGGTTTATGGTGAACAGTTGACCTACCAGTTATGTTGAGGTGAATGTGTATTAATAATGAAAAAATAGTGATGGACATGGAAACCACAATGTTAAAAACACTAACGGGTAATGTGAGGACCTTTGATCAAATCACAATGTTAGCTTCTGATCAGAAATCTTTGGTGTTAATTTGGAGGTCACTTTGATAAATACTACCTAGCTGAACACTGTGGTGGACAAACCACACGCCTCTCATTTCATAATAGCAGAACAGAAATCTCCCCCGATTAGGATAATGTATATGTATAATAATGCTGATAATGCTAACAAATATGAAAATATCAGTATTTGCTGCAACAAAAAAAACAAGAAGTGGTAAACAGCAATTTCACCACTAAACTAACGTTAGAAAATTTAAAAAATCAACTCTGTTTAGAGAGATAAGGGACTGTCCAACCTTAAGAGGGGCTCCCAAACTTTCAATGCAACAACCCACCTGTGAAGGTATGTTTGGTCCCGCAGAATCAACTAGATATTTCATGCAGTACAATAAGCCAGGTCATAACCACACAAACTGAAACACATCCACAAACACACATTCTATATTGTATACAAAAACATTTAACCAACAAGCGTAAAAAGTTGCAATCAAATCAGAGAAACGCACTGACAATTGAGGTCAAAAAGTTTCCTTGTCAGCATTTTAATGTTTGTCACTTGTGCGTACGAACCCTTTATACATGAGGCCCCAAGCCTACATGAGATGCATTGTTACTCACGGCAAGACTGGGGGGTGAAGGTGGTGGCCGTTTGCGGAGATCTGCCCTGGTCGGCCACTCTACACGGTCACTGCTCTGTTTTGATTCAAAGTTAGTCGGCTGTTTGGGGCCCCCCTCTGGCTCGGGGCCCCAAGCATTTGCTGGTCTGCCTGTTGGTAAGCGGCGCCTTTGCCAAGACGGCAGCAACAAAAGTTTCTCACCACCTCCACCTGTTGACAGATATCAGGTCATGCTGAAACTGTAAATTATCCATGAGTTAAGGGTAAACTCTAGGTTTTCCATACCAGAAAGCAAGGCAAGTCTTACCCTGAGTCTGTTACCATGGTAACTGACTGTAAAGTAACCCTACTCGCTGGCAGGTTCACTGTAAAATTAAAAACCCTGAAGCACTCTGTCAGACAGGAGTTGTCGTACGAATACAATCCGAGAGATTTAGAAGCTGAATTAATACACAATGAACTATGGAGAGAACATTTTCAGACCTTTAATAGATTAAATTCTCCAGCCGTACAAATCCACCACATACTGGAGATGCAGTGCAGCAAGATTTGTGCTTTGTGTTGCAATATTTTGTGTTTATGTGTTTATGTGCTTCACTGAATGGGATTATTTTGGAAAGATGTTAGATCAAGCCATGACAAAAAGTCAAAATTTCTGAAAGCATAAATCTATAAACAATTTGAGTGTAGAAATCTACTGATAGTTCCTCTGTCAGCCTGTCTGGATCCCAGCAAACAGTGTTTAATCCTTTTCCTCCTGTGATGAAGGAGATCAATTGTTTCAGTATATCTTAACCCACTGGTACCGGTCTCCCTTCCAAGTACCTACACACGCTTTTACAGCCTTGGAAAGCTAAGATTCTTGAGATGTGAGTGATGTATAACACCCAGGCTACAATCATAACTATGCATTGGATAAACACTTAATTCAGACCAGTTGCAATACAATTGATCTTTGAAGCCATACTGCACTCCAGGAGCAGATGATAGTAGAATACAAATAGTCCTGTTACACCAGCAAGGTTCCAGCAAAAGTGATCCAGTCTAATAGTTGGTCCACAACAATTCTTTATCCATTAAAAATAGGTGAAGATTGAAGCATTTTAGGGGATTAAGCTACCATATGTGGCAAAATCTTTGTGTACACATACATACACACTAGATTGATATTGCAGTATATTTATATACAATACACACACTCACACAAACGTGTGTGTGTGTGTAGAGTATAAATATACTGCATATTAATCAAGTTATTAGGTATGAGGACAAATATATAGTGTTTGTGTTAAAACAGTGTTTGGTGGGGGTTTAAATTAATGGATGTACTGTAGAAAGAGCCACTGAGTGTACTTTGTATGTCAGCCAGTGTGAAATAGAAATAAAATATGTTTGATCATGGTCTAGAGAACAATCTACCTTACCTTTCTGACAGATGTTTTTAACCTTCAGTTTCCTCCATGTGTGTTTGTCCCCAGTGGAATTGAACCTAAATAAAACTCAGATTTTGCTCTATCCACCTCTATATCCTTGGCATCAGCAGCAGTTTTTCTTCAGAATTCATCTTCATATTCCTTTTAGTAGCTGTTATAGGAACTTCTCGCTCCAATGGGGTGAAATAACTGGCACACTTTTCGTTGCCATGGTGACTCCAGGTATTGGCGTTCCACTGATGATAGCTTTTCATTGCGACCCTTAACTCTGGGTAAATATACTATAGACTTGATAGAACCAACTCAAAGCAGCTGATCTGGAACCAAAAACTCGAAGTTGCTCGTTCAGGGTACGGTGGCCCAGAGTTACATTTTAGACTTAGTTAGTTGAACCTCCTTTCCAGAAAAGACCCCAGGTGTGCCCCAAAGGGAAAGGTGTAACAACACTCAGTGTTGCCTCCTACTTGTGCTGTTGGCTCTCATCTCCCCCCTTATTACCGCAGAAAGAATATAGTGTTGGTATAGTGCTGGTGTTTCTTCATGGGAAACCAGTAAAAACTTATTCCCCATCTAGAGAGTTTTCCCCTCATAGATTGGAACAGTCAAGTAACTGTCTGGCATCGCTGTAGTTAAGGGTAGGGTCACACTTGGCACGATTGCTTTAATCCAGTTTCAACCCACTGGGTGTCAAATGTCTTGTACAAGTGGCCTCCTGTCACACGTGCAACGTTGGAAACGCCCCACTACCCCACCACCTTATGCAACCGCATTTGCCTACCTGTCCTCCAAAGTCATACGTACTATAGGGTCATTTGTGCATGCACCAAAATACAACCTATATTTATGTTTTTACTTTAAAAGTGTCCAAAAATGACCCCTAGTGGTGGTTACGTGACTGCGGAGTTCCTCCCTGGTGTGACCAAAGGAAAAATGGCTGATGTCCCTTCAGTCTTCAGTGGAAATTTATATTTTTTAAGATAGATTGCGGCTTCAGCTTTGTTCTGATAACTTTTCTAGCGTCAATTATACACTTTTTCATAATATCCATTTTTTTAATGTAAATGATCTATAGTTCTTTTTTGTGTTCTCGTACATTCTTTCAGGTTTTGTGGTTGTTGCTACGGTGGTTGCTAAGGAGGCTATTAACAACGAGCCGGAAGAAAAGGATAAACAGGACGTTTGGTGTTGCAGTGGCTGGCAGTAACTTTTTTCATGTCATATATGTGCGCATTCCTCAGTAAGCATAAATTAACAGAATTCAAATAGGCAACATAAAAAATGCACACTATCATATCGTGATCAGGTGTTTTTTCAGGCTTTAACGGCGTTTTTATCACAGGATGAGAGGAGAGGGAAAGGGGGGCAGAGAGTGGGGGATGCAACGGGTCCTAGGCTCGGAATCGTACCGAGACTGGCTGCATGGAAGAACTGCAGCCTCTTAATGCTGTAGCAGCTTCCCAACTAGTTGAGCTAAACACTGCCTCAAGTGTTCCAACCAGGTGTTGAATATCTTTCTACAGTCGATTTCCTTCTCTTTAGTCGGACTCGCCGTCATTTCTCCTCCTGAAATGACGGCGCATTTCAGAGAGCATGTGAAATATGCTCAGAGAGCGTAATTTCAGGTGTGCACAAACGACCCTATAGTACATATGACTTTGGAGGACAGGTCAGCATTTGCATAAGTGACGTAATCAAAAGGCGCCTGTTTCACTCCAGTCCAGTGGGTGGCACTAATGCTGACACGGAGTGGCATCAGACCAACGGGA
This sequence comes from Atherinomorus stipes, assembly GCA_023101725.1. Lineage (NCBI taxonomy): Eukaryota > Metazoa > Chordata > Actinopteri > Atheriniformes > Atherinidae > Atherinomorus > Atherinomorus stipes. The sequence goes on along the minus strand of JALJCO010001260.1, from coordinate 687,541 downwards.
TCCATTTGAAGCCATTTTGCTTCTCCTCCTCTTTACGTTTTCTGAATTGCTCAAAGGACAGCAGGTGTTGTATACATAGATCAGTGGGCGCAGGGATTCTTCGTAGGTGGCACATATTGATATGTCATTACCTCTTCATCACGTGGATGAAATACGCAATCGTTCTGACCAAAGCAACCTTTGCAGACCACCTCCGGAGGTGGGTCTGGGCATCCCGCAGTGGCCATCGGTCACTCTGAAGTTTTAACGTGAAGCATGTGACACCCTGTTTGTACCCAGGATATACTCCAACCCTGGCAAGTATGAACGGATCATAGCTCAGTGAAGACCAGTCGCTATTCTATTTCAATGGGCTTCCAAAGCTTACTGACCGTTGAAGGCAGTTGCAAGCTTGCACAAGTGACGTATGCATAGATCGTATATATCGTATTATACAAAAATCGTCCATTGTGAAAGAGCAGTTCAGGAGACACGAGATATCATTTTCACACATGGATTGGCCACCACAGAGTCCAGACCTGAACCCCATGGAGAATCTTTGGGATGTGCTGAAGAAGGTTTTGTGTAGTGGTCAGACTCTCCCATCATCCAAAATGTTGGAGAAAAGTTAATGACACTCTGGACGTAAATAAAAGCAACATAGTAGAAGCTAATCAAAATGATGCCGCAGAAGATGCTGTAATCAAAGCTAAAAGAGTTCCAATTAAATATTATGTAGCTTTTTGTTTGGATGGACAGTGTATGTTTATTGTAATGTTATTTAGGAACAGCTATATGTATGAGAGACATGCGAAGAAATAACTGAAATGAACAGATTCATGCAACACCTAATAAACTCGGCAGGATATTTTCATAAACCCACCAACATGAATTTTTAATCTGCAAGTTGGTGGGTGTTCATTTACAGTCCTGAACCCAACAGTAGCTGAGTAAGGTGCTGTCTCTGTTTGCAGTTCACGCAGTTGCATAAAGTTTTGATTGAGTTTGATATCTGCTTTGGTAGAACAGATTTCCATTCATTTTATTAACCTGCAAGCAGTTTTCTAATCAAAGTTTTAATTTTGATTATTATGGCAACACAGCAAGGGGGAACTGCAGCCATGCACATTGTTCTATCTTAATGATGAATGTTCATGCATCAACCTAGAAAAAGCACTGGTGGTGTATGAATCAGTCCAGAGGGAGGAAGAGAAAAAAATTCTGCCAGACCCTTTCCTTATTTTTCTGCTGAGGTTTTCAAAGTATATCGATATTAAAATAATCACGGGGTCATTTATTCTTTGAATTGTGTGTAGAGAGAAGATTCAGTGGTATATTGGACTTATTTGACCACGTAAATATGTTTGTACGGTCAAAACTCTGTTTCTAATTTAAACATTTTCTGTGCAGTGTTCTTCAGAAGCTTTGCTGAGTCAGCATGATAGTCTGGGGGTTAGTTCAAAGCAACAACCATGTACACAGCTTTTACAGCAAGACATCAAAACAGGGCAAATTTACATTACACTCTGTGGCACTGTCAATATAAAGTTGAAAAGTTCAGTGGATGCTTCAAAATCTATATAATATGAGAAAATAAGATAAAGTTACAGCAAACTCGTGGAGACAGAGCGAGGAGAGGTTGAGGATGATACACAATAGAGGAGAGGAATTCACTGACTAGTTAGATGAGGATGATAGATGAATTTTAGATCCTGTATGCGTCAACTCAGCAAGTTGTAGCTGCAGCACACCTGGGCTTGAGTAATATATCATTTTTTGTTTTGGAAATCCATAATCCATGCCTCTCACTCATTTTTTTCTGCCACTTTTTGTTCATTATCATATTTTTTTCTGTGGCTTGCCTCCCACTAGATCATTTCTTATCTCTGTATTACAAATTTTTGACTGCTGGCATAATGTTCCGCTCATTCATTACTTAAGTTTAAAAAACAAATACGAATTCTAAACAGTTTATTGGAGTTCAAAAAAAACGGTGCATTACTTTAAATTTGTCAAGTTTTTTTAGCCTCTTATACGGTTTAACAGAACAAATATTGGTATTTAAATATATATATATATATATATATATATATATATATATATATATATATATATATATATAACTGTATATGTATTCATCATTACAAAACAAGTAACATGAAACTCATGGGAGAAACTGTGGTAAATGAAAATTAGAAGTTGACCAGAAATTAACGGTAGAAGTTTGAATACGAGCCATAATTTGTAGAAAATGCTATTGCACAAAAAAATGCCATTTAATAGCAAATCGGCGCAATAATCAGTTTGTTCTGGAATATTTAAACATTTTCTGTGGAGCCTCTTCTTATATTGTTAGGTCCTTGTCCTTTTTCTGTTCTTTTCTAAAACAAGCAGAGATGGGGAGAGAGGGAGAGACAGGAGGGGTTGTTGGGGTAGTGAGGCTGAAATGTGGCTATTTGGCAACATGACAAGTGCGGTGAAGTGTAATCAAAAGTCTTGACTGCAAGTCCCTGCAACACTTTGGGTATGCCTGTGATGACACTGACCAATTTTTGCATCAATTCTCAGGTACTGATTTAGAATAGAGTAATAGAATACAATAGAATAGTTCCATCCATCCATCCATTTTCTTTCGGTTATCCAAGGTCGGGTCGCAGGGGCAGCTGCCTATGCAGGGAAGCCCAGACTCCCCTCTCCCTTGCCACATTCACCAACTCATCTAAGAGGATCCCAAGGCATTGCCAGGCCAGCCGAGAAACATAGTCCCTCCAGCATGTTCTGGGTCTTCCCCGGGTCTCGTCCCGGTGGGATATGCCCAGATCACCTCATCAGGGAGGCATCCAGGGGGCCTCGTGACCAGATGGCCGAGCCATCTCAGCTGGGTCCTGTCGATTAAGAGCAGCAGCGACTCTACTTTGAGCCCCTCCTGGACGGTTGAGATTTTCACCCTTATCTCTAAGGGAGAGCCCGCCACCCTGCAGAGGTAACTCATTTTGGCCGCTCCTCTGCTGCTTGTGTAGGATGGTGTCCCAGGTGTGAGGGAGCGGCGTATGCCCCCTCGTCCCTGTTCATGGTGTTATTTCTTCGCCTCCATATTTCAATTGTCTCCTTTATCCATCTCTTGTATCTGTTGGTTTCCGTGGTTAGCTGTTCCCACATTCATCACGTCAGGATTCCCCGTCAGCTGTCTATAAAGACATGTCACCAGGAAGTCCTGACAGCTCTGAGGAAGGCTGGAGTGACAGCCGAAACTGTCAGCTAGGTAAGAATAAAAACACAATGCCTCCTGAAAAGAAAATTATCTGAGTACATATAGTTGGACACACCTCGACACAGGGCCTGGGCTTTCGAACAGGTGTCCTTCAGAAGGGGCTGGACCCTTTTCCATTCTGAAGTTGTTACCAGTGAGATGTGCCGAGCAGGTGTGAGCATATTGTCTCCAGACTTGGTGCCTGTACATTGGAGTTTATCTCCTTGAACAAGAGGATAGCCTCCCCACTGGCTTAGGGGGTACGAGCCGTGACCGCTGTTTGTGCCTGCACCGCACAGCAGTTTAGAGTACCTCCCCTTTTTTGAGTTCTTGGATGGAGTGTTAGTAAGCACTCCTTCTAGGGACTCCTTCCTTCTGCTGGAGGACCCATATCCCCACATTGGCAGTGGCAGTAAAACCTGGAGAGGACTGAATGGGAAGAAGTTGTGTTTTGTTCTTGGACTTCTGTGTTTACAAAGGATTTTGGCACCAGGACACTAGGCCAGGGATCACCAATTATGGTCCTCAAGGGCCGGTATCCTGCAGGTATTAGAAGCTCCCCTGTTGCAACATTCCTGTTTCCAATCAGTGGGTAATTATCAAACTTGTGCACAGCTTGATGTCAAGCTCTGCACACGTCACAATGTGCATTGCAGCAGGGCAGCTCTTTTTTTTTTTTTTTTTTTTTTTTTTTTTTTTTTTACTTGTCCTGTCCAGCATTGAAGCAAGCAGAATGGAAATCTGATTGCTTTATTCTGTTGAACAGTTTTGCTTTATCAAGCGGAGCTTTATGAACATAAGGCTCCACTTGATATCATGTTTATTCATTTTATTTCTTTATTTAAACATTTGTCTATTACACCATTCCATTTCATACTGCTGGGCCTGACAAGGGAGAAATGAAAGTGAATAGAGGTAATGATAGAAAGTGAAACAGAGAGAGAGGAGTAAGGAAGAGGAAGAGAGAGAGAGAGAAAACATGAATCCACTTACACAGTTCACTGGTACATCTGTACCGCGATCCCTAAACAACCAAGGTCTCTGTTGGAAAACAAAACAAGCAATCCCCTACAGGAGTACCTGCAGGTGGCTTAAATATCCTCAGATCATACAAACACACGCAGAACTACGCAGAGAAGAGGTACAACCTAGTCAGCGCAATGGGAAGTAGAGAAGAGGTACAACCTAGTCATCGCAATGGGAAGTAAAGAAGAGGTACGACCTAGTCATCGCAATGGGAAGCAGTGTCACAGTGTCAACATGCATAATAAAGGGTGCTCCGTGGTGATACAGTCATGCAGATGCAGCCTCGTCTCTGCAAGGAGGAGGAAGCCCGCAAGGCTCGCGACCCAGGCCCCCAGCAGCCACCCAGAGGCCCAGATCCCAGCTACCCCCCCCCCAAGAGCGGACATGCATCCCCCGAAGGGCGGCAAAGCGGCCCCAGCCGGAGCCCCCGCAGTCTGGAGGCCCAGGCCCCAGCGGACCAAGACCAGCAGCTGCCGACCCCACCGGGCGCCGGGCGTCCCCCGGAGCGGAGACAGCGCCGGGCCCAGGGCCCAAGCGCCCAGGAGCAGCCACCCCCCCCGGACCCGGGCGGCCCAACCGAAACCCAGGAGGACCGGACCCCCCAGACGACGCCCCCCCAGGGCAGGCCAGCCCCCACCCCAAAGTCCCTGATACACCTGACACCAGGGCGCCACCACCTCTCCCACCCCCCACCCCGCCACCACGCCCACACACACACTCCCCACACACCCACCCCAACACTGGGGCTGAAAGATATACCGTCACCGCCCCCACATCGAGACACAGGCACCCAAGACATCAATACCGCAAGAGCAACCACATACAAGATACAGATCCCCCCTGCGCCCGCCCCGCACAAAAAACCCCGGAAGCCACAAACAAAACCGCACCCCCCACCAAAGCGCCCGGCCCCCAACCAACCCGCAGCCACACCGCACCGCACCGACACCAAGATGCCCGGCACGAATACCGAGGTACGAACCTCCGCCCACACCGCCCAGCCCTACCCAACACCTCCGTGTACCCCCCCACACACGCACACACCCACCCACTCCGCTCTCCGACCTTACATACCCACACTCACTCCTCTCTCCACCCCCAACACTCTCCTCCCTCCACTGTCCACACCTACCCCCACCTCCTCATACCCTCTAACACACACATGCACTCCCCCCACATAACTGCACCAACCCCTCCCCACCCCCACACATACGCCCCCACCTCCCTATACCCCCAATACCCCATACAGTCCCCCCCCTTACATGTCCAACCCCGCCCATCCCTCTGACCTATCACACTCCCGCCCTTCCTTCCTTCAGCCCCTCACGACCATCCCTACTAGACACTCACGAGCATGCCACTCCTTCCTCCATCCCCCTTTCCTTCAACCACTTACCCACATCTCCTCCCTCTTCCAGCCCAAGTTCCTCCCTCCCACATTTCCTCCTTCACACTCTCATTCATTATTCTCACATACCCACCTCTCTCTTGCCCATGCCCTCGTGCCTCCTGAGTGGTAGCTCGGGCCGGGGAAGGAGCCGCGAGTTCCAAGCCCCCAACACGTTCCCCCCACCACCACCCCCCCATCCCCCACCCCCCGGACGCAGCAGGCCAGGCATCCCCCAGGCCAGCAGATCCCCCGCAATGCAGCCAGCCTTAACCACTGGCGCGTGAAGTAGCCACTGTCCCCCCTCCCCCCAGTAGCGCCCGGGAGACCGGGGTATGAAAGGACCCTGTCCCCCCCCCACCCCCCACTCATGACTGTGTGTGTAAGATGTGTGTTGTTTGCAGTTAAAACTAAGGGGCAGTGCCAAGTCATGCCGGGAGTGGGGTCGCGTAGGGGGCATGTCCCCCCAACCGGCCCCTCCCTCCTACCACACACTATATGGCCCGCCCCTCAGAAGTGGTTGTGAGCTGTTGTTATTTTATGTGTTTAGGTGTCTAAGTGTGGTTAAAACTGGGGAGCAGGCTGCCTCTAGACGTGGCAAGCAAAGGCACTTTGGTGCCCTCCCTCACCACGCCCGCTTGACACGCTCCCTCCCCCAAAACCCTACGTGTGTGTGTGTGAGGTAGAGCAGGGGGGGGGGGGGGGGGGGGGTCTTGGGAAGGGAGACCAGGGGGGTATGAATTCCCCCCTGGAAGAAGAGCCGTTACCGGCATTAGGTACCCCTGCCTCCCGGGATCCCCCCAGGGCAGAAAGGGCAGGCATGGCCGCCCCCACGGCCCGGCGTCCGGCGTTCAGCACAGAGGGGCCAGCCTCAGCCCCTGGGGGCGCTCGACCACGCCAGGCCAGGGAGGGGGGAAAAGGGACGGAAGCGGAAAGGGTCGGCGGAGGGGCCAGAGTCACCGGCCCAACATCCCCAGGCCTCGCAAACCCCCCAAGAGGCACGCAGAGCTGCTATTTTTTTTTTTTTTTTTTTTTTCCTTTTTCTCCCCCTTTCCTCCCCCCCCCCCCCCCCCCAACCTGACACACACAAACCCCACCAATGCACCACCACCCCCGCACCCAAACACCCATCATCCATGCACCCCCACCCACCCACCCATCTCCACACCCCCCACAGGCAGCCACACACACACACAACCGCATTCACGCCCCCCTCCAGTCACACACCCACCTACACATACCAAGGACGGGGACCGCGGGGCCACCAGCCCCCCCCACGCCACAAGTCCACCGCCCCCAGCCCCCGGACCACGCGAGACCAACCCGTACGAGACCACCAGTGCAGGCCAGCCCCAACCGACACAGCGGCCAGGCGGGACAGGCACCCGGCGTGGAAAAGACCCGGCCACCCCGCAACCCCCCACCTCCACACACTAGAGCTGAACGATATGGACAAAACCCCACACCCCGACAGCCACGCCAGACACCCCAACATCGATACGACACGACATGACCACGGGTCCGCCGAAAACCAAGCACCCCGGCGGAAAGCGCAGCTCCGTCCGCGACCCCCAGAGCCCCACACGCAGGACAAGCACAGGGGAAATCCACACCCCCCACACGGCCGCTCCCGCGACACCAACATCCCGGATGCCCACATCCCGACACAGACACGACAACGATACACCCCCCAGCCCCACCACACACACACCCCCACCAGCACACACACACCCGCACGCACACAGCAGAGGCGCCCCGGCGCAGTGACCAGACGTCACCAGGTCGTGAGGACCGGCCAAATCCAGAGGAGGCACGCCCCGCCGGCCCGCCCCCCCCCCCAGCGCCAAGCCGGGTCCCCCCGGCCCCGGAGGCAGGGGCCACCCCGGAGCACCGGGGCCCAGGGCCCCCCCCCCCCCCGCCCCGGGACGACCCCGGCCACCCGGCGCCAGCCGACAGCCACCGGCCAGGGCCCCACCAGCGACCCGCCCACCGCCGCAGAGCAGCCCCAACCGCTGACCCTCATGCCCCCCATCGGGCTGGATACAGCCCCGCCCCAGCGGCGAGGCAGCCCAGACCCCCCCAAGTCAACCGCCAGGGATCCATAGCCATCAAGCACTCGCCGGCACCCAACCCCCACATCGCCGAGGCCGCTCTCCTACACCAACGTTAAGTGATGGAGCTAATCACAGGGGACCAGAGGGAGTGGAATTCATCTAACTGGTTCTTAGAGGAGGCAGACATCATCTCAATACTGATATGGTCTACTAAGAGATTCCTAAACTGGCTAATGCTCAGATTATTTTTGGATTTCCAGTTTACCAAGATAGTTTTCTTTGCAATACATAATACAGTAAGTATCATATGTGCATAATTGGTTACCGTATTGATCTCATCCAAGTCCCCCAGTAAACACAGTGTGGGGCTTGCAGGGAAGTTACACCTGAGCCACGCTGACAGGTCATCGCATACCTGAAGCCAAAACCTCTGGACAGGTGGACAAGACCACAAGGCGTGAAGATAATTGTCTATTGTATTCTCATTGCAGTGCAAACAAATATTTGAAGGTGACAGACCCATCTTGAACATCCTCTGTCCTGTGTAATGTACTCTGTGTAAAACCTTGAATTGTATCAACTGTATATTTGAGTTTTTAGTCATTAGGAACGTGTTTAAACATATCTGTGTCCATGTGTTTTGGTTAAGGGTTCTGGACAAGTCAGCCTCCCACTTCGAAGTTGGAAGGGAAATTGAATCATCCAGTTTTAATAATAATCTATATATTTTCGACAGTAGTTTGGGGATAGAGAGATTCAGGAATTCTGCTACCCTGACCGGAGTCTGCAAGATCAGTTGGTTAGAGGTATATTTTTTGCTTAATATAGATTTAAGTTGATGGTATTCTAAGAATTTAGTACTATTGATCCCGTATTGTAAGGTAAGTGTATTAAATGACAGGAATTTTCCATTTTCAATGATATGTTGTAATTGTTTTACTCCTTTATCCTTCCAATGCACAAAATTAATCATTTTCTTGTTTTGTAAAATATCCAGGTTATTCCAGATGGGTGTGAGTTTACATGGAATAATAGAAGACTCGGTTAATTTCAGGAATTCCCACCATGCTTTCAGAGTAGAGCAGATGTTGATACTTTTAAAGCATTTATGAGATCTGACTGCTGAACTGATGAACGGCAAATCAGAGACATCCAGATCCTCACATAATGCTTGTTCTGTGTCTAGCCACGGTTCATCTAGATGGGTAGGTTTCAGCCATTTGGAAATAAATTGTAGCTTATTTGCTAGGAAATAATAATTGAAATTGGGTGAGTCTAACCCTCCCCGGTCTTTTACCTGTTGTAAGGTTTTTAAACTGATACGTGATGGCTTGTTTTTCCAAAGAAATTTGGAAATGTGAGAGTCCAGTGACTTAAACCAACTGGAGGAAGGTTTGGTGGGTATCATTGAGAACAAGTAGTTAATTTTCGGTAGAACCATCATTTTGATGGTAGCAACTCTCCCCATGAGTGATATGGGTAAATGCTTCCATCGCGTGAGATCTTCCTCTATTGACTTTAATAGCTGGACATAATTTAACTTTATTAACTCTGAAAGTTGTGGAGAAATATTTATTCCTAAATATCTGATATTACCAGACTGTATTGTGGTGTTAGGGATATTTTGTAAAGTACAATTAACAGATAAAGCTGTAGTCTTGGTCCAGTTAATAGAGTACTCAGATATCATTGAAAATTTATTGATCAATGTGATTGTCTGGGAGAGAGATGTTGATGAGTTCTGGAGGAAAAGCAGTACGTCGTCTGCGTAGAGACTTATTTTATGTTCTAGATTTTTGCCGGGGATCCCTTTAATATCTCTGTCCTGTCTTATAGCGGCTGCTAGTGGTTCAATGAAAATGGCAAAAAGTGAAGGGGAGAGCGGGCAGCCCTGCCTGGTGCCTCGCTGTAAACAGAAACTTGGAGAAGTTTGGTCATTGGTCCTCACACATGCATTAGGGTTGTTATAAAGTATTTTTATCCAGTCTATGAAATAAGGACCAAAACCAAATTTATTTAATGTTGCAAACAGGAATTTCCAGTTAACACGATCGAAGGCTTTTTCTGCATCTAACGAGATGATAGTGGATTCCAGATTATGAATGGTAGCATAGTCTATTAGGTTAATCAGCCTGCGTGTGTTAGTAGAAGAATGTCGACCTTTAATAAAACCAGTTTGATCAGGATGTATTATCAGAGGAGTTATTTTTTCTATCCTTTTAGCGAGTGCTTTGCTGATTATCTTAAGATCTACATTTATTAATGAGATTGGCCGATAACTAGCTGGAAGTGTCGGGTCTTTACCTGGTTTTAATAATACGGTGATATTTGCTGAATTCATATTTGGTGGTATTTTCTGTTTCTCTTTTATTTCTAGTATCATTTTATAAAAAGTGGGAGCCAGAATTGTCCAGAACTCTTTGTAAAATTCGACCGGATATCCATCTGGGCCTGGGGCTTTATTATTGGGCATATGTTGCAGAGCGTCATGTAATTCATTTATTGAGAGGGGTGAATCTAAAGCCGTCATATTTTCCTGTTGTAGTTTTGGGAGAAGCAGGGCAGCTCTTAATACCTGCAGGACACCGGCCCCCAAGGACATGGAATTGATGATCCCTGTTCGACGCCCCAGTTTGATGATCAACTTTGTAATCATATGATAGGACATTCAGGTGAAGAGGGGGCCACAGCTGTCAGTTGATCATGACCTGGTGATGAATTGGCTTAGATGGTGGGGGAGGATGCTGGTGAGGCCTGGCAGACCCAAAAAAATTATGTGAGGGTCTACTGGGAACATCTGCCGGAGTCCACTGTGATGAAGTAGCTCCACCTCCCACCTCCAGGAGAGTTTCAACAATGTCCCAGGTGAGATGGGAGACATTGTGTCCAAGTGGACTGTGTTGCATGTCTCTATTATTGAGAAGTCCATCTGGAGCTGTGGCTGTAGAGGCAGCGGTGCCTGTTGTGGTGTTTATCCCCGAACTTAAAAAAGGAGTCCCATTGAGCCTTTTTGGCCTGTGGGACTCTGGAGGCAACTGATGAGTAATGGCAGGTTCAGCAGAGTGCAGCTGTGCTGGTTACTGAGGCAAAACTCAGCCACGGGAAGAGTTCAGAGATGCAATGGAGAATGACTTTTGTATAGAGATTCTGGTCCACCATCTGGCTGCTCAGGAGGGGGAAGCAGGGCACCATCACCACTGTGTATTGGGGACGGGGATCTGCTGACTTCAGCTCGGGACATTGTGGGTTGATGGAAGGAATACTTTGAAGACCTCTTCAGTCCCACTGGCACGTCTTTGATGAGCAAGCAGAGTCTTGGGATCCAGGGGTGGGCTGTCCTATCTCTGGGGCTAGGGTCACTGAGGTGGTTAAAATGCTCAGTGGCAGGGCATCAGCAGTGGATGTGATCCACCCAGAATTCCTGAAGACTCTGGATGCTGTATGGCTATCTTGGTTGACATGTATCTGCAGCAACATCTGAGCAACTGGGACAGTGCTTCTGGAATGGCAGACTGGGGTGGTGGTACCCCTCAGGAAGGGGGACTGGAGGCTGTGCTTTTCTGTTTACGTAGATGTTCTTACTGTACATGCATGGCTTCTCTTGTAGGTTGCCAATTCAAAACTCACTCTGGGAGAGCCTGAGTAGTCATTTGTCATGTTTGTCTTCATGTTGGCTCCTGTGATGGATTAGTGACCTGTCCCGGGTGTGCCCGACCTCTCGCCTGGTAGTAACCGGTATATACTGTGCAGTATATACTGATTGCCTAAAAATGTAAATGCTGACACCTATAGTTATCACATTCAAGGTTTTTTTTTTTTTTGATTTGGGAAAATACACGTACCTGTCCAGCAGGAACTCCACCATCATCTCATTTCTTTTCAGGTCAAGATGAAGCTGCATCATTCTCCGCCATCGCTCAAAAGCAGAGCCAATATTGATACGAGTTTTGCTCCTTGTCGCATCAAGTTGTTGCTTTACTGTGGCTTTGTGTGCAATAGTCCTGCTTCATCCAAACAGCTGGCCTTGGTCGCTATTTTAGGTTTTTTTTGTTTGTTTGTTTGTTTGTTTTCCTCACACCTATCAAAGCAGTTTCTACCGCTGGAGTGGAAACAGCACTAGGTGACTCGAGAGGGGTGGGGGGTTGACGGGGTAATGGATAATTGAGATAAATCTTTTACCAATCATTTCATTCGGGCCAAATTAAAGGGACTAGAGGCAGGAATTTTAAAAAAAACAAACATGCATGTCCATTTTTTTTTTATATTCTAATGGGTGATGAAGCGCTAAACACCAAAAATAACGTTTCCACCCATGTTTCTCTCCGTTGCCTTGAACAGGCTGTGTGCTGCAAAATGTGCTGCAATTCGGTGGCCGAATTCCCTGCGCTGCCCTGCGGACATGACGTCAAATGACGCTACATCCGCAGTTTTGATACAGGAAGAAGACGGTCGCGGTAAATTCAAACACTGTAAGCGAAAGTTATGGATTCTTCTGCCATCAGCAAACGATCCAGATCAACTGAAAGACACTTAAAAGTGTAACTACGAAGAAAAAGCGTAGTAAACAACATTACAGCTTCAGTTTGTGCACGCTCCCATGACGGCTTGGCTCATGGCTGCAGTTACCTGAAGCGCCAGTCGTGGCAGTCGAGAGTTTTGTTTCTTCATCTTACCTCAAGTCCCTTTAAATAATGTGTCAAATTTTTATCAGAAATATAAAAATATAAAATAAAGGGAACATTTATGTGTTCCAGCACTTGGTAAATTCCTCTTAAATTTTATTCCCACATGCCTGTTAGGAACATTTTAAAATTACAATAAAAAAAATATATGAAATTGCGACAAAGGTAAGTAGCTGTAACTCAAATTTAAGCCATTAATGAAACATAATTCAGTTAATGCAACACATTTTTATTCAGTTGCTTTAAATGGAAATAATCACATTAAATGATTTATGTTATGTTATTTCAACAAAAAATAATGTAGTTTGGTGGAGTTAGATTAATTACACTCTTATTATAAGTATTTTATGTTCTATTGACTCAACTGAAACAACTTAACTGGGGACAGAAGTTGATATGATGCATTCAGATTAATTCATGATTGTAAAAGATGCCTAATTCAAAACATTTGTCATTAGACACCACCTTGCTGACTTTTTTAAAATAGTTGGTGTAGATATGTTCACCTATTATCTAGAGCAAGGCATGCCTCACCAATGAAATATCACACAGACTGGGAGACATTCATGAGATTGGATGGACATTTAACTCCGGGTGCAGAAAAGAACGGACAGTACCACAATGCATAATGGAATATGTGTAAATAAACAATCAAACTCTTTAAATTGAGTTGAATTTTTGCTAATTATTTTAATTTACATCCATGAAAAATAAATATAGTTATATGTAATTGCTCAATTTGTGTAAAACAAATTAAATCTCAATGTGTGACCTTTAAGAGGAGCTTGAATCAGTTTTTTTGGTTGCGTTTTCACCTGCATTGTATTGAAGGAATCCGTACATTAAGGAAGCAGCAGAAACTCTACAGGGGTGCTTTAAGGATGTTCTGAGCAATATGGATATGACATCAATGCCTCGACTGAGCGCATCTCTGAGTATATACATTTCTGTGTGGTGAACACTATTCCCAACAGAAAAATAAGGTGTCTGGATCACCAGTGACCTGAAGGAGCTGCTGAAAAAGAAAAAAAAGAGCCTTCAGGGAGGGGACAAGGAGTTATTGAGGATAGAAGAGATTGAGATTAGACAGCAGCTGAGAAAGAACAGGGGGTTTAAAGGGAAAAGCTGGACAGCCTGTTCAGACAGAGAAATGTGTAAAATGTGTGGTCAAGAATGAAAAAAAGATTACATTTTCAAGGAGAAAGAGCATCAGAATGATGGACAAAGCCAACAAAATGATCATGTTCATCCAAACTTCAACTCAAAAAAATGTTCAGCAGTGCTCTCAGATTCCTTTGACTTCCTGTTTTACCCCTCAAATCTGACCCTGCATTTTACATAGTATGATTCAGTCTGACCTTTATTTACAATTGGTTATAAATAACAGTGACAAAAGATGATTCTTTCCCAGGTGTTTATTTAGAGAGCCTGCCTGATGTTGAGCAAAGTTAGCACAAATTTTGTAATGCCGATGCAACGAAGCAGCATCGCTATCATGACACATGGTAAAGACACTCAAACTGGAGACATGTTGAGTTTTTGTCATAGATATTATGTTAAGGTCTATCTGATGATAAACAGTGTGTGGGTGTGTGTGTGTGTGTGTGTGTGCGTGTGTGTGCGCGCATGCTTGCTAAGCAGTAGGTATATCCTCACACCCTCCTCTTGTGCTCGTCATGAATAAACATCTGCTCTGACTTGAGATTTAACAGCTTGTAATGTGTACTGTAATACACCCTATCATTGGATGGGTGAACACTGGGTGTGTGTAGGTGTGTGTGTGTGTGTGTGTAATGCTCCATATCAGAGCTGCTTGTCAGATAACCGTGCCTCTGCATAAAAGAAGCCTGTTCAGCGAGCCCTCTGTACTGTCACTCTGTCCTTTCACACAGATTGCTGACTTTGTCCGCAATCATCTCACTCCTCCTGTTTACGTCTATGATGTTTAGGTTTTTTTTTGTCCATTCTCTTATTTAGGTCTTTTCCTAAAACACACAAGCTGCAGCTTTTTGTTTACTGTGCAAAGTCAGGATGGGAATACATCATTTTATTTTATTTCCAGATTTTTCTCTTTGTTATCTTCACCAAACAAAATGAATGTTTTCTATCCATCCATCCATCCATCCATCCATCCATCCATCCATCCATCCATCCATCCATCCCTCCATCCCTCCCTCCCTCCCTTAGTCATAATTGATCCATTTTTTTCATGTCACAACTGTTTTTCTTTTTATACAGTATATTTTAGGCTTATTAAATTATTTTTGCACATGCATAAGTGATTGGTGATATATATTGATTTGTATTTTTCTAGTCATAAAGACCTCATCTAAACTAACGTCTGACATTAATATCTGGAAATTCAAGAGCTTTGTAACAGGACGGTGAAGCTTCTGATACAAACGTAAAACTTTTCATTTCAACATAACAGTTAAAATCTGACAGTTTGCTGTTTCTTTGAGGATTCTTGAGTAAAACGCATTAACAAGATAGAATAGAATAGAATTATAAATACAGAAAAAAAAATAATACAATCAAATATGGAACACAGTAGGAAAGAATATAGACTAGAATAGAATTACACAGATATAGAAGTAATAGCCACAGACTAAAATAAAAATGATTACCGAATAGATAATATAATAGAATTAAACAGCCACATTAAGAATGTGGCTGATCAACACTGATGCTTGTCAACACTAAAGATTAGCCTGTTGCGTTGTTCAGGTGTGTGTTTGTGTTTATTTCAACAAAATGTCTGTTTTTTTTTTTTTTTTTTGGTTTTGTTATGTGTCCCACTAACGTATGCTTTTCCTAGCAGATGTATTTTAGTGCTTTTTTCCAGCTTGGCCAGGGGACTACAGATGAAAAAGCATTCTGGCTAATTCGGGCCACCATGTTTATTCATGTGTTTTTATGAAATTGCAATGTCCCCTTTTTTAAATAAACTGAACTAAACTAGAATATAATAATAGACTATCAACTAGACTACACTAAAATTAAATAGAATAGAATAATACATTAGAATAGAATAGAGAGTAGAATAGACTTAGAACTGAAAAGTAAAATATAGAATACAGTAGAAAAATACAGTAGTATTTGAAAAGCATAACTACTATTGAATTGAATTGAAAGTTTATTTGAACATAAACAACAATTAAAGCAAAAAAATATATAACAATTATTTGGGGGGTGATCAATAAAATCTTTCAGAGGACTGTTCTTTGAAAGGCATTTTTGTTTGTTGTGTTTGTTTTTATTTTTATTACCATCTTTGTCTCCTTTAGAGTTGTGTTTAGGCTACGTTCACACGGCGACGATCAGAAGAGAAGATGCAAAAGTGGCGTCTCGTCTTCATCTTTTTATCTGCGTTCACACGAGCATCGCCATGAAGAAATCAGCGTGCATACGAGGACACAAGTGTGTATAGAATTTTATTGGATATGCACGCCGAGCCTTTAGGTGGTGCTGTGACACAACGCCACCATGTCCGCGTGCATGCGTACAATCGTTCGTTTCTGTTCGCTTCAAAATCAAAACAACTATAGCAGCGGCGAGGAGGAACAATATTTTATTTGTGTGGACAGATGAGGAGGTAGAATTACTTCTCCAAAAGACATTGTTGTTTTTCCTGTATTGTGTGACATCACGCGCATGTGATGTGAGCACGGCGTGAGCAGGTCTGTGGGTCCACCATCATTTCTACATTTTGGACCATGCAGACGAGGGCGCAACAGCGTTGCGTCCTCAGGAATTCCACTTTGGAATGAGCCTTCAGATTTCTGCGTCTTCAACCCAGAATAACGCCATTGCCATGTGAACGAAAGGCACTTCTGATTAAATATTTTGCCGTTTTACCCGAAATCGTCCTCGTGTGAACGGGCCCTTTAGTTTGCCCATTCAGAGATCTTCTATTCTCTAAACCAGTGTTTCCCAACTCCAGTCCTCAGGACCCACTGCCCTGCATGTGTTGGAGGCAACCCTACCTGAATCAAATGAATGGCTCATTAAAAGGCTTTCAAAGAACTTGATGAGGAAGTTCATGAATCTGATTCACATTGAAGACATGCAGGGCAGTGGGTCCTGTGGACCGAAGTTGGGAAACACTGCTCCAAACTATCATGTTTTCGAGATGTTTTAGGACTGAAAATACATCACAACACCATTGTTGCTGGATGGAAAAGAGCCTCGATATCCAAAGCACATTTAAAAGAAATTGTTATTTTTCTGATTTGAGGACTTTGTAAATGAAAACTTGCTACTTGGGACAAGTCAAGAGTGTAATTGTCAATCACTGGGGTTGTGTATTAGTGGCAGGAAAAATCAGGAGGGGCAGATAGCCTGTAGAGACATGAAATGAGTTTCCAGTGTGTCGGGGCTGGAGTTCAAGATCTGGGAATGAACAAAGGCAGATGAGAGTGGGGACGTGAGAAAAAAAAAACAGTCTAATATTCACCCTGACTCATAAATGTAGCAATGTTCCTAAATTAGGGTCAATGCCTTCCTGAAGGTAATGCTGAAATCACAAGGGCTGCAAACCATTTTCAGTGTACGGAGATTGTCTAAGTTAGAACAATGTATGCCCACAAGTCAAAACACATTTTCAGAATTACCAACAAAATGATTTCCATTCTTTCTATAGTACATTTACAGCTGCTGCATGAACAAACAGCCATTAAAATTACATACCTTGCAGACAAATGTAATTTCTACATTTAGACCAATAAGTGGGTGTATGGTATTGACACTACTGCAAAGATGCTGCTTATTAATGTCAAACCCTGAGCTACAACTATCTTCCAGTGAATGAGAAGAGGCCCTGTGTTTTTTTCCTTTACCACCACAAGCATAATCCATCTGCTCAGCATGAGTGTGCATCTTCTTTTTTTTTTACTGATGCTGCATATACAGCTGTGTAACATTTGGCTTGTAACAGGTTGGGTCAAACCCTGTCGGTATGTGGAAGACAGGTTTTCAATGAAATCGTGTGAACTCAATTCTCCTCCAGTTATTGAAATTTTTGTTAGATACATTTTATTGAAGGATATTTTCCATGTTTTAAAAGAAACAGATATTAAATAATTACACCTACATCTGGAATGCCTCAAAGTATCCCCAGGGGTACACATACCCCCATTTGAGAAACAGTGTTGTAGATTAAACCAAACTTTGCCCTTTTCTGTGTTTGCAGATGAGCAGGTCCATCTTCACAGATTAGGCATTCTGCATCATAGAAGCTGCAAATGTTGATCCAATTTTTGATTTATTTGATATATATATATCAAATATATATATATATACATACATATGTATATATATATATATATATATATTAGGGCTGGGCGATATGGACCAAAAGTTATATCTCGATATATTCAGGCTGAATATCGATATACGATATATATCTCGATATTTTTATCGCAAGGTGAGAGCAAATATTTTGTTACAGTCAGAGCCAAATATGACATTACAAGTAGTTTAATTTAAACAGACCAGATGAAATAATGCTCAGCTGTTCAAAGAATGATAAAATGTAAACAGAAATACTGTATAATACTGTATGTATGTAATACTGTATGTGTAGGGTGTACCCCGCCTCTCGCCTGATAATAGCTGGGATAGGCTCCAGCAACCCCCGCGACCCTGAACTGGATAAGCGGTACAGAAAATGACTGATGACTGACTGACTGTATGTAATAATACTCGCAGATGCAAGTAAGGAACATTACACAGAATTGAATGTAACAAACCCTAGTAAGGTCAGCATTTATATACAAAGACAAAACAAACACACATTGAACTCCATATCTCGATATGGGCGATATGGTCCAATTCCATATCTCATTTGAAAATATATCGATATATTTTTCATATCGATATATCGCCCAGCCAAAATATATATATATATATATATATATATATATATATATATATATATATATATATCATACATATATATATAAAATGACATTGTCTGTAGACTTGTAGTTCTCAAGACCGGTCTTGGTCTCAAGACCGCTTTTTCCCGGTCCTGATCTTGTCACGGTCTCGGCAGTCTTTGGTCTCGGTCGTGGTCTCAGGTCTCTCAGTTCGCAATGTCTTGGATTGGCCAAGCGGTCTTGAAGGGTCTTGTAACCAATTTCGAGGCAGGTGCTGTTTTGTTTTTTCTTTAATGTCATTATATAACCCTTCAAGTACCAAATAATAAAATCTCATTTTAATAATAAGCAGCTGAACCCAGTATGGTGCTGAAGTTCTACAACTCGTGAAAAATGGCAAAAAAAAGAAAAGAGAGTTTTTTTGGTCTTGGCCTCGGTCTTGGTCTTGAGCTGAACTCCTCTTGGTCTTGAGTTGGTCTGTCTTGGTCTGTCTTCACATAGACTTTGCATGTAAACCCCTGACACCCAAACTGCGTTGGGTCTGAACGTACTGTACAATAAGACTGCACAGACCACTTCTCTTCCACTCTTTGGACCAGGGCTACTCAACTAAATCCTACAAGGGCTGCAATCCAGCAGGTTTCCATGTCTCAGCGGGCCAGCACAAGTTAATGAGTCACTGGCCCTGGTTACGTGATGGTTTTTTTGTTTTGTTTAGTTTTTAGTTTTTTTTTTTCTTTTTACTTGTCCTGTCCAGCATCATAGCAGCAGAATGTAAATCCAGTTTCTTTATTGTGTTGAACAGTTTTGCTTTGCCAAGGGGAGCTTTATGAACACAAAGCTCCCCTTGATATCCTGTTTATTCATTTTATTTCTTTAATTAAACATTTGTCTATAACAGCATTCCATATCATACTGCTGGGCCTGACAAGGGAGAAATGAAAGTTAGTGGAACAGAAAGAAAGGGCTGAGAAAGAGGAGGAGAGAGAGAGAGAGAAAGAGGAGAGAAAACATGAATCCACTTACACAGTTCACTGGTGCATCTGTACAGAAATGCCTAAACAACATTCCAAGGTCTCTGTTGGAAAACAAAATAAGCAATCACCTACAGGAGGACCCGCAGGTGGCTTAAATATCCTCAGATTATACAAATACACGCAGAACTACGCAGAGAAGAGGTACAACCTAATCAGCGCAACGGGAAGCAGCGTCACAGTGTCAACATGCATAATAAAGAGTGCTCCATGGTGATACAGTCATGCAGATACAGCCTCGTCTCTGCAAGGAGGAGGAAGCCCGTGATGTTTTTTTAATTCAGAATGAATTATTCTGAATTAAATTATTCTCTTTCATGTTTACATAGAAATAATAATTCCGAATTATGGTTTACATGGAAAACACATTTGTCTAATTCCGCTTTAGATCTGGGGGTTGGGAAGGGTTCTGATTGGACAGGGGGTGGGCGTGATGTATTTACATCCGTTTACGTCTACCTGGAAGTAAACAGACGCCGGTTCCTGCTCCTTTTTGTTTCGGCTATGACATGAAAACCACATACTAACACAGATTTTCACTTTATTTTGATTGCAGTTTTGTAGCAGCAGCTCAACACTAACATACTACTTGATTTCTGCCGGCTGGCACGAGTTCAACGCTTGTTTCATGTGCACTTCGACAAGCGTCATTACAACAGGACAAGGGGAGGAGCATGCGCAGAATGACAGGAATTAACTTAAAGCAGAATAAAACGTTTGCATGACAGAGGGATTATTTTATTTGGAATTAAAAGAGGAAAAAAAACAACCACTTAAGTTTCATTCAGAATAATCATTTTTACTTGGAATTAGGGCTTTAGACTGTCTTCTTAAAGCGGAATTCACTTTTATTTGGAATTAAAGAGCAATTAAAATTCTCATGTCAATCACTGCGTTTACATGCAGCCAATAACTCTTTCATAACCCTTTCATAATCGGAATTTAGCAATAACCCGGTTGCGCACGGCCATGTAAACACTGGCAAAAACCCGAATATGCTCATTTTCGGGTTTTTAAAAACCCGAATATTACCCCTGGGTTACTCCTTTTCTAACCGGAATATTTGGTCATGTAAACGCTTATTGGAATATCTTCATTGAAAGGAATCTTAAATTGTGTACTGCGCATGCTCTATCTGCAAGTATTTTTGGCGTTTTGATTAAAGTACAGGGAGTATTTTGTACTAGCGATCAGACAGTGCTCTGCACAGCTTGCTAGTTTATACATCACCATGGCAACACGCATCCTGAGAGGAGCTGGTGTTCAAACAGTTTCTTCGCGGGGCTCCATCACTCATCTGGAAAAGTTTGGTGAAGATGTGATAGAGGAAAGTTCACTGACTCCAGCCGGAGTCTGTTAACTTCATCATTACAACCGTTCCCATCAGTCCTGGCTGAGACCTTCATCTGTCCGGGGAATCTGCTGGAAACGGGAAGCGTAGATGTGCTCCGAGCTGCATTTTCAGGACACGTTGCTCTCCTATGATCCGTCAAGTAATGCTGGTGGGTCAGTACCAGCACTCCGGACTGCAGTCAAGCCCGCTGCCTCTCGCGGATCCGCGGTCCAGCCAATCGGCGTTATTTTCGGCTGTAACTCTGAAACTTGGCTGGCTTTATCGCAGTGGCTCCGGATGGTTCATTATCCACCATCATCATGACGTTTTCCGTGCGTCGCGGTTTGGGTCGGGATATTCCAATTGATTTCAGTAATCATGTATACAGGAGTAATTCTGTCTGCTCATGCATGTAAACGGGTTATTCCTAATCTTTCAGAAACCGGAATATTGACCTTAACCCGAATTTTGATGGCATGTAAACATGGTCAATGTGGTAATTGATTGGCTACTGAATCAATTTAATTAGAGTCAGGTGTGATAGAGCAGGTAGGCATGGAAACCCGGCTGGATTGTGGCCCTTGTAGGACTGATTTGAGTAAACCTGCTTTAGACAAACAAGAAATTAAAGAAAACAAATCAAATGAAACAGAACTGATTGTCTTAGAGAAGGGTGCCTATATACATGCAATGTTCTTTGATCTGTAGATGTGAATTTATAGACAAAACTGAGGTTGTAGTCTGTGCAGCAACAGCTGGATGTTATAAATGGAAAAAAAAAAACTGTGGCCTTGAGCAGAAAATAACATTTCATAAACAGAAAAGACTGCACCTAATTAGTAAAGCATATAGCCTTGAAATTAGGCGTTTGGCATGTGTGTGTTTGTATTTGTGTGTTGGGGGGATTGAGCTGAAGTGGGTGTATATGTGTCTGTCAGAGCGAGGCCTTGGCAAGGGTTTTTGTCAGTCTATTAGCATGAGCTTTGCTAATCCAATAGCCAATACAATAGCATTGCTTCAGGCTTTGGACTTCTTCAGTGATATGGTTGTTTAGTGAAAACACACACACACACACCATCCATGTTTTCACTAGTATTGAGCACAACAGTGGTAACTTTAACAGCATCACAGAAGCCTCTTTTATTTACTTTGGTGAGAAGATAAGGATGCAGGTTGCTACAAAAGCATGTGGGTATGCGTGTGTGATTTGGAGTCATGGATTTTAAGTGTATCTGATTGGTTACCACGGTAGCAACCATCACAGTCACAGTGTGACTAAAACATTAGTAAAGGGCCACATGTGTCTTGCAAAAGCAGATGCTAAGCAAACTCTGGTTGAGCAGTATGTCTGATTATGTAAAGCTGTTTGGGCCTGTGCTCTTATCCATAGAAACTATCCAAGTTTGAAAGAAAGACCAAAAACAGGGTTGACACTCTTGATTTACAGTAGTTTGGTAGATATGCAGGTCATTTCTAAATGCACAAGCTCTCAAACAACTTAAATATGAGGAAGAGGAATCACTTTGTGAGAGTTAAGCTTTATACACTGTAAAAAGAGAATCTGGACTGTAGTTGATATAAGGACTTATTTACATTGACCTAGCTTAATTATTTTGGTTTGGTGATGAAATCTTACGATTTTGAGTTAAATCAACTTAAAAATCCCACTCTTTAGTCCGAAATAAGTTTTTACTTTCACTCAAAGTAAATTTTTTAACTCGTTTCAGCTTCAGCATGCATGAACAACAAAGGCGGTGAGGCTATTTTTAAAACTCAACATATCCGGACCACAAAGGCTGATGGGAAATACAAATTCAGCAGGAATTTAACCTTTTATGATTGTTATCCCATAAATTTGAGTTATGTGCTTTATTGTCTTTGTTATGTTCACATTCAGAGGAAGTTGTTTCGAAATTCTGTTCAGTTTGGATGTTAAAGTTGCACCATAAGTGTGAAGGACTGTACAAGGAGATAAAGTCCCAACCCAATTATAATCATGCTACATCACGTGGCTCAAAACCAACATGACATAAATACTGTTGATGTTGCTATTCTATCACAGACTTATACATACAAGTGTTAAGTAAGATATAAGTAAAATTTTACTTTGCCTGACTCAGAAATTTAACTTGAGATGTTTTTTTTTAAATGCATGAAACAGAATTACGGCAATTTTTTTAGTATATTCCAAGATAAAAAAAAAAAAGGTTGTAACAAAGTGAAGAAATTGTTTCTTTTTTATGAATTATATTTTTACTTTGTATCAAAGCAATTTCTTTCTTTGTTTTAAAGTAAAAAAAAAAAAACATTTCCAGTAAATCAAAATTTATGGTTTCAACCAAATCATAAATTTAGTTTGAGAAAAACTGGAAGAATTAGATTTGACAATTCGATGCAATTTTTTTTTATTTGATCCAAAGTAACAAATTTTACAGTGTAGGAAAACCTCTAGAATGTAAAACTGTTGACACTGTCAGACAAAGAGAGCAATAATAAAGAGCATGTACATTTATTGCCAAAAGCACACAAACTCATCACTCTATTACTGTGTAAGGCATCTAATTTATGCCAAAATATCTAATTTGATCTGCTGAAAAGAAATAATCTGCACTGAATTTGTCTTTACTTTAAATCAATTCTGGGATTTTTAACACAAGTGCATCAGTTTAAAATTAATGTTACTGAAGCCACTGTTGCTAAAGTTAGCTTTGATGGAAATATCGGCAGGTTGTATCGGCCATCGACTGAGGCTGATGAGAAAATGTGAGTATTTGTATGGCCCGGAAAAAATCTGTATCAGTCGATCCCTAACTTTTTTTTTTTTTTTTGACAATTTCACTTATTTCAATGGCAGCAGATTTTTTTCTGTCTATAATGGAAGTGTATGTAAACTTTCAAGCACAAATTATCACTGTTTTTACTGTGTGTTAACAGCCAGTCTGATCAGGAGGCAGTGTTTTCCAGTCTGGGCCCAGTGATGGAAAGACTCTAATCAAACCAATGCTTGTTCCTGACTCTGGGAACTTCCAATAAGAGCTGGTTTGCTGACCTTGAAGCTCTGGTTTGGTTTCGAACATGGAGGCCCAAGGCCATTAAGCGCCTTAAAAACAAGTAGTGTTATTTTAAAATCAATCCTACAAGAAACGGGAGCCATTAAATAGAAAACAGAGCTGGGGTGATGTGCTCGGGAAGGGGGCAGATGCATTCTGAATAGAAGATGGTTGATCAATGACTGAGAAACTTGCACAGAGTGCATTACAATAGTCGAGTTTTGAACATATAAAAACCCTGAAGTTTTTTCAAGATCACTACGATTTAAAACAGGTTTTACCTTTTTTATAAGACGATCAAAGCCGTCCCTGACCACACTGTCGATTTACTTATCAAATCTGAAACTGCTGCCAAAGACACCTCCAAGGTTCTTAACAGCAGCTTTTAATTTAGCGGATAGAAAATTCAAAATCAAAGTGGGCACATGCAGTCACCAAATAAAGCATACTCTGTTTTATTATCATTTGAGTGAAGAAAATTTTTTACCCGAAACACAACTTTGTCTGAGATGCGATCAGCTACAGCTTGAAGTCTTATAACCGTGCCTGCCTTTGTCAATGACCTTATTGACTCATCCATTAAATATTTCATCCATTTCTCAACATCAGCTGTGTATTATTCCAGCAAACACTGTATCAGCGGTAGAGTACAGCTTTAACAAGCTGCAGCTGCATTCACTACAAAGCCATATGCTCCTGACTTATACCGTACCTGGTTACCACCGACGTAGTCTGCTGACCAGGAAAACCAGCACAACGGTAGCATCAACTCTACACTCGGGCTGATTGCACACAGTCCCAGAGAGTTGAACGGCTTCGCTGCCCCAGAAGGTCCTTCCTGTCCACAGCAGCAGTCCTACTGATTTCAAACTCCTCTTGTCTGTTTTTAAGGTACCAAGAACTAAGTTCAACCAGCGGGGTGACTGCTAGTTCTCAGCTGCTGGCCCGAGACTGTGGACGTCACTCCCTCTGGACATTGAACTGGGCCCTTTTAAGTCGAAGTTAAAGGAATACCTTTTTCACTTGGCTTTAAACTCTAACTTGCTTAATTTGTTCAATTTTATGTCTTTATGTACGCTCCCCCGTGTAGCCGGTTCTGATTTTACCAGTTTAATAGTGTTACTTAATAGGGATCGACCGATACAGACTTTTTTTTCAGGCCGATACCAATTTTTTCTCATCAGCCTCAGCCGATGGCAGATAGAACCTGCCGATATCTGGGGCTGATACTGCATTTGACTCCCAAATTAATAAAACGAAGGACAAATTTTACAACTTTTAATATAAAAAAAGAAAAAAAGTACCTCAAATAAATATAAAATAGAAATAGTGCACTTGTAAACAAATATTAAAAATAAACATTAAACTTGTTTCATATATATATATATATATATATATATTATATAAAAAAAAATTATATAAACTGTATATAAATATAAAGTCTGTAAATTCTTATCAATTATTAATAAATTTAATTAGTGAATTAAAGTACTAAGGGGAGTGGGTAGCCTAGTCCTTGACTTTTTGTTTCAGCTTGTTCTTACCTTGACAGTGTCAGCTGTCACTTCAGCCTTCATCAGAAGTGGTCGGACTTCCTGGTGTGACGTGTCTATGTAGACAGCTGACCGGGAATTCCGGCGTGACGTGTCAGGAGAACAGCTGACCGGGCACGGCAACTTACAATGAAGTGCTCGTGCCCGGTCTCGTCTGTCCTCCTCCGGCCCCCCGCTGCTGGTGACTGATGATGGAGTCCCAGGTGTGTGGGAGCTGGTATGCCCCCTCGTCCCTGTTTATGATGTTCGTTTCTCGTCGTCGTATTTCAATTGCCTCCTTTATCCATCTCTTGAATTTATTGGTTTCCGTGGTGATGATTGGTGAAATCATCACCACGTTTCACATCACCAGAAGACGAGATGAATATTCTGGATGGGGTAGCCTAGTCGCAATGTCGAAGGCCTTGGCGCGACAGACCCGAGTTCAGGTGCCCAACCCGGCACCAAGGAGAACCACTATAGACCCCTGAGCAAGGTCCTTTACCCCCGCCCCTGCCAACTGCACCCGGACGCTGTAATAAGCTATCTCTCAAGTTCAACCTGGGTTAAATACGGAGAGCGAATTTGCTAATTTGCACTGTAACTGGGATTAATAAAGTATTTATAATTATTATTATTATTATTATTAATAAATTATGCCGAGTGGGGTTATTGGCCAACACACCAAATGTTTCGGCCGATGCCAATACCAGCAAAAATCACAAATATTGGCCTAAAATATGGGCCAGCCGATGTGGTGGTCTGTCCTTATTTGTTAGGGTTTGGTTTTGTTGTCCCGGGCTTTGGGAATCTTGTGATTGTAGCTTCTATCCTGGGATGCAACGCGGCTTAACACAAAATACGTTGTCATCTCACAGCTTTAAATCTGGATTGTGAAACTACTACACACTTCATATGTAGTGCAAACATCTTGTTTACTAATTCTGCTGAGATTTGGTTATATAATCAAAAATACGTCACACTCACATCTTCAGACTTTAGGAGGAAACAGGAACACACACAGAAATCACACAGAGCCACAGGGAAAACAAGCTGGGGGCTTTTCCTCACAGCCCTCAAAATGTCACGTAATTATTCCTTTTACAGCACTTCTAGTTCAGTCTGTATTTTGGTATGTAGAAAATGTGAAACATAATTTTATTGCCAACTAGGGATGTTCAATATAGGGTTTTTACCTGATGTCCTATGTGCTGATATTTTTCAACATATTTGGCCAATAAGTGGTACTGATACTGAAATGATGTAATATTCATTGCTTTAGCAAAATTAGAAAAATACTTCTGCTGCATCTGCTGCAGATGCAGTCGTCGTTGGAGGCGTCATAATGTTGACAGTGGGTGTGGCCTAATAATGCCCACAGATTGAAAAAAAAGAAAAAAAAAACAGAATTCTGGGATTCTGCAGGTTTCCCATCAAACAGCGCCTATTGGTTTTTATATCAGGGCCAATACTGGATAGATATCAGGGTCAATGTTGGCCGATATTGATATTCAGTTTTAAAGTTTATCAAATCAAATTTTATTTATAAAGCACTTTTCATACAAAAGAAACGCAAAGTGCTTTACATAAAAACAATGTCACGTTAAAAAAAACAGCTCATTTGTAAAGACTTAACGAAACAAAACAAGACAAAAAAAAGTAAAATGCACATCTGATCATAATGTCTCTTACTTGCATGCATTCATGCATACACACACACACACACACACGCACACACACCCAAAACATACAGGCGCCCCTCCCACCCACCACCCGTACCCCCCTTCCTATCCAAAGTCTAGCTTCTGTTCTTTTTCACTATCGTTTTAAAGACACACAACAGAACTTTTAGCAGTTTTCTCAGCGACACCCCCTAAACTAGCATCCATCTTCATCGTACCTGCACTTTGATTCACTCTGCCAGTAACAGACAGTCTTATCTTGACTCTTGTTCTGTCTCTTCCTCTCTTTCTTTTTCCTCTCTTCCTCCGTTAATGTTTACCGAATCTGACATGATGCGCGTTCAAAACACCCGCGGTGTTCATACCTGGTTCATATCCGTTTGCTAGTACGTGACGCAGTGCTGCAACCAATAGTCAGCTGCATCGTCACAGTCCCGTCCCGGATGGGAAACTTTCATACTGCAGTTTCTGAGCCCAGGCAAACGGCTCAAAAAATGCGCATAATGAATGTTGGTGTGCCATCAAAACGAGTCAGAAACGCAGATTTTTAAGGTCTAAAAGTTACGTTGTGTGTCTTTAAAAAGTAGTATTGGCTGATACCGATATTGGGTCGATAATATTGTGCATCTTTATTGCTAATGTCTGATTGCTGAGCATATACTGTATCAGCTGAATGTGGTAACAAAAATTTTCCTTCTAACCTTTTAAACTCCACTACATGGCTGATTCCCCTTACCAAAAAGAAGTATTCCTTAAGTACATGTCATTAAGTATAGTCAAATATAGTAAAGTCCTCCAAGTGCACTTTTATTTACAAAGTATACTGATACCAATGTACTAGCAGTATACAAACAAGTATACTTTTTTTTTTTTTATTGCAAATTGTGGCAATATTTACAGTGCATTGTGTATGCAATGATGTGACTGACAAAGTGAGCAATACTATAAACTACTGATAGGATGTAAAGAATATTTTTGAAAAGATTCTAACTTTCTAAATAGATTCTGGTAACTTCCAACATTACACATAGTCCTAATGGAATTCAAAATGTTTAATAGTAACAAAAATAACTATAGTCATAGTAATAATAATACTAATAGAAATACCCTTAGTATAAAATAATGTTGAGGCAATAATAATAATCATAGTAGCTACTATGACAAACAAATATACCTCTTGGGACTAAATTGGCCCACTTTAAGTATTTAAAAGCACTCTTTCAAGTATACCGAAAGTAATCTAGTTGTAATACTGTTAGTTTAGTCATACTAAAAGTGTACTATTAGAGAGTACACTTTTAAGTATACAAAAGTACACTTTTGAGCAGACTAAAAGCCAGATATATTATATGAACCGGGGGTTTTCAAAATGTGAGCGAGCTAGCACCTAAATCTTACAGGATACAGTAGGATTTAAAAACATGATAGAATGTACATCTTGCAGTCTGTCACAAAGAAACCAGTATGTGTAAAAATGTACTATGAATGTACTACTATTAAAGCATGTTGTTCAAAAGTTTGAATATACGTATAGGCTTAAACTTCTAGCATATTTATTAGTTAATGGAAAGTAAACTTTAAGTACTGGATATTTCTGAAAAGTTCATAAACAGTAAACTTAAAGTATACTGTCTTATTTAAAGTTTAAAATTAGAATACTTCAAGCATACTTGCATTATGCTACTTTTTGGTAAGGGTCCTCCAAACACAATCGCTTATACGGTATCTTCAGTAGTCCTCAGGAACAGTAGTGTGTAACTCTGTGGGGTAAATTGTGATGGGTAGTTTGCCCTTTAGGTAATCGACAGAAGTTTTCCAGACATTTCTATCCCGTCCAGGTGCTTTACAATCCAGCCACTAAATGTAGTGTTTATTCAGAGATTATCTCGTAAATCCACAATGATCCATGATAGCACCATTATTAATCCCATTTTCATCATAAAAATATCTAACCTGATTTACATCATCTGGGTGCGTTCAACAAGTACACGCGGGGGCGTTCCCTTTCCTCACGCACTCCATCTGAGTAAGGCGACAGTTATAGGTGATTTCGTCTGGTTAGAGAATAATAGGAGCCAATCACTAATCGCGGGTGGGACTTTTGAAGGATGGGCGGCGTTTTGGCCGGAGGTTTTCTTTGCACATTCGACAAAAGTCGTTCACAGACTGTACACCGCTCGTACTAGCTGTCGCCGCCGCCGCCATGTTGTTTGACTGAAGCTTTTTGAGCTTGATAACATGTTTTGATAACTCGATCCTCTATGCGTGGTGGCTCTGGTGTCGCTCTGAGTTGCGTCACGGGTTGCGTCATTCGGTTCAACGTGAGTGGCTGAAGTAGCGTGTCAGTCAAGATGACGGACAGATCTTCTATCCAATCACATGCAAGAGTTTTAGAAAAAAAAGACTAATTTGAAATGACATCGGGTTAACTCCCTCCCCAGATGGTATTGCAAATACCAGGTGGCGGGAGTCAGGTTAAAAAATATCACCATGACTACTATGTTGCTAAGAAACCTTAATTTAGACCAGGAAATGATGATAAAGCCACATCCTTTCAAACTTCCCACCAATCAGAGAGATAAATTGATGGTAACGTCCAATCAGGAGCAGCCAAAGATCAACAAGTGAGCAGAAATTTCTATGTGTGTCCGAAAGACGAAAAATAATGGTCCTCTATGGCTGGAATAAAGAAAGAAGAGCTTTCTGATGCAGATGAGCTGGAGTTGGTTTACTGCGGATTGTAGGTAAATACTGTAGTAGCAGAAATAACTGGCAGAGCTGGGAAAAATACTGAAAATTGTAATTAAGTAAAAGTATCTTAACTTAAATTGTTCTCAAGTATAGGCAAAAGTTCCTGTCTAAAAATGTACTTGAGTAAAGGTTTAAAAAAAGTACTTTATTTAACATGTATTCTGAGCAAAAGTTACTTTCAGTTACTTGCTGAACAAAGGACGAGTTAAATCCAATAAATCTAGTCCAACACTGTTTTTGAGAAACTTTTACAACGCTGTCAAAGATGGTGAAAATGTTAAGCAAATCCTTGTAAACAAACTGCTCTTAGCAAACATAAATAATAAATTCAGTTGTTTTAAAAGACAAACAAGCAGAATGACTATTTATTTAAGAAATAAAATAAAGAGCCAGGCTCCAGAGAATATTCTGCCCACTGAATACCAGCAGTGGAGACATGAGTCAGCATTTGCATGAGGAAGTTATTTCTTTGTTTGCGTTTGAACACAAACAGCTGGCTGAGATTTGGCCGAGGATTTCCTTCTTCATCTCTTCCATGGGAATTCAATGTCTGCTTGACCATCCTCATCCTCCTCCATCTCCATCTCTTGCTCAGCACCAGCCGTCATCAGTGAGATTTCTTTCAAGTGGACGATACGCTAAACGTCACCAAAGTAGATCTGCGTAGATAACAATCCACAACGTTCAATATTGCTGCCGCGGGTGCAAACCTCCTATGTCCAAAATGGTTGTTTTTCAGGAAGTGACAAAAAACGGTGGGGTTTTAAAACCCTGTCCCAACATCATCAAACTTTGGATTGAGTTATTTACATCAAAGCCATATATTTGATTATATTCAATTTACATTTTGAATATTTTCACCAAATCAAACTTACATGAAGAAGAGCGTTTTTTAACAATGTAAAACGGATATAAGAGGTTTGTACCCAACAGTGACAATATAAAACCTGTCCCCCATTATTGCGTACAGTTATGGGGCACATTTCCAAAGTAGTTTAGTAAATTTCTTAGATCAAAATGTACTTGAGTAAAAGTGAAATGACCTTTTTCAAAAACTACTCAAACAATTGCAAATTACTCACAAAAACTACTCAATTACAGTAACCTGAGTAAATGTAACTAGTTACTTTCCTCCTCTGATAACTGGAAATGAGAAAAAAATGGAAATATGGAAATTAGTGCCTGAAAGCCAAGACTGAGAGAATGATACGCAGATGAGAAAAGGCTTGGTCACTGTTGATCTGTGTGTTATTTCTACAAAGTACTTTTGGTAAAAAAAAAAAAAAATCCTGGTTTCTGGTTCTGGTTGGCCTTTATGTTGCTATATCTATTGACACATTCATTTTACATCATTCTAGCCTCATAATTTGACAACTGAAGCTGTCTTGGAACATAATGTCTGGTTGGAGAGTTGGATTAAATGTTCAGCTTCTACAGGCAGATTTAAGAAACCAAAAAACTGGTGCATCAAACATAACAAGGAACGACTTGAAGTTTTAAGGGTTAATGCCCTCATTTTACTGCTCAGTATTTGCCTGGAACTGAGAGACAGAGCGTAACTTTAATGTTTGCCTGCTTTCGTCCAGCTGTCCACAGATCTTTGAATAGGACTAATCCTGATGTAAAACCCACTGTGATCCCACGTTGCTCGATGATTTAATGAAGCATTTTAGCCTAAAAATACTGGACTGCAACCAGTTCGGCATGTGCTGGCATTGCAGGGAACACGGACTCCAGTAGTGAAGTGGAATGGAGGGGCTGTTTTTCAGACATCTGAATCCTTGAGCCAAGCCATTTGACAATAGCGTAGCTTAAGGAGCTGCTGGGGGGTGGGCGTCTAAAATGCCTCTAACAGTAGGGTTCTGTTGAAACAATTACTATAAATGTACGGCAGGAGCACTTCCCTCCTCATACGAGATTTTATAACTTTGCCGTGAAGTTCAAATCGTGCCAACTAATTTGTCTGGCTAATTAGCTTTAGCATGTCTCGCAGCGTGATTCAACGCTTTCAACGATTGGAGTCAAATTGTTTTGTAGCATTTGTGCGTCTGGCATTGTGATGAATGGCTCGTCTGAAAATTGGGAAGCGCCGTTCTAGCTATCAAATTAAATTGTTTTTAATCAGTTGGTGTTTTTAATGGCGGCTCAATGCGGGTTCAGTTGTGCTCAACGCTGACACAAAGGAGAAAAATGAGACAGCTTGGTAATTGAAAGTGCTGTGACACCTTAGTTAAATAGTTGTGTTATGATGGTGTTACTTCGGTTTGTGCCGTTGTTTATTTGTGTCTTGAGGGGCATTGCAATTGGTCTGTAACCGTCTTAATGGGCAAAAATTTGTGAGAGCATTTTTGTGTGGACACGAATGTGTGAACACAGCAGCAGAACACACACACACACACACACACCCATCGGCTTTGTTCAGGGTTTTAACTTGGAAAGTAGAAGCAGGTGTAAAAATAGTGGATTACACAACGGTTGGTTTATTCAGTAGTGGCATGCGTATATACTACAGTAATACTCTGCAGGAGTGTGTCAGGCATGTGTGTCACTCTGCATCTAGCTGTTTGAGAATGTGTGCGGAAAAGTTTTTATTTATTTATTAATTTGTTCATTGGTTTGGTTTATTTTTTGGTAATTGGCTATTTCTTTGTTCTCTCTGTCTCTTATCTCTCTTCTTCACTCACACACACACACACACACACACACACACCAGCAGACAAACTCAAGACAAAGTCTGGCTTGTTTACCAAACCCTTCTGAACTGGAAAACACACAAAAACACACCTTTCTCGTCTGGACGCACATGTAACCTTAAAATAATGAATGAAATCGTCAGTGAAACTGTTTTTCTTTCTCTCTGTGAGGAATTCTCCAGGAAGCACCGGAAGATTGTGCAATGAAGTGAAATACTGAACTCATTATCGTAGGGTCTCCGTCTCTTTCTTTTCTCTGCTAACTACCCGAGCAAAGCCGCGAGCAGGAGTGACAAATTCATTCTTTCTGGGTCAGAGACTAAATAAATGGTTGATTGTGTAAATAATGGATCATGTCCTTGTCTCCTGGCTGTCTGAATGGATTTAGCTTTACTCCCAACTGATGGTAATATGATGAGTGCAAGAACTAGGCCACAGACCAATTAACCACACACACACACATGCCTGAATACTGATGGTGTAAAAGCAAGTGCACAGGTGTACAGCTTGTGTACTGATATAAAGACGGTTGTGTTTTTCAAGATTTATTTATTTATTTGTATTTGTTTGGAATGGTGTTAACTTCTTGTAGTTGTGATTTGGCAAAGGTTCCCTGTCCAAATCTCAGCTGAGGTCTAGGGCTGTCCTGATCCCACTTTTTCACTTCCGATACTGATACCAATCGACTGATGCCCGAAATAAATACTTTGCTGTGTTTTGGGCCAAAGATTAAGCATTAAGCATATTGATCTGATAACTGATTTTATTCTTTTTTTTTTTAAGTGATTTTATTCTTGGTTTATGTTAGGTACGTCTGTATTGTGGAACCTCACCTCTAAAAACCTGGTTCAACAGGGTTCTTGCAGGATCTTAGAAAGTCTAAAAATGTCTAAAATAATAAACTTTGAATTTAAAGACACAACAAAATTTGTTTTTCTCAGTGATGTGCCCCCTATCAGCGGCTAAACTAGCATCCATCTTGTATCGTACCTGTACTGTGATTCACTCCAGCCAGTAAAAGACAGTCTTATCTTGACTCTTGTTCTGTCCCTTCCTCTCTTTCTTTTCCTCTTTTCCTTCAGTAATGTTTCCTTGCGTTTCTTTACCAAATCAGACATGATGCGCATTCAAAACACCTGCTGTGTTCATACCTGTTTCGTATCCGTTAAGTGACGCAGTGCGCAACTAATAGTCGGCTGCAACGTCACAGTCGTTTCCCGGATGCGGGAAACTTACTGCCGTTTCTGAGCCCCGGGACGGATCTGAGCAGTGACGGTTTGCAAATGCACATAATGAATATTGTGCAATAGTGTGCCATCAAAACGAGTCAGAAACACATATTTTTAAGGTCTAAAAGTTACGTTGTGTGTCTTTAAGTCCTTGAAATGTCTTAAAAAATAGCTAGATTTTCATTTAGTCTTAAATTTGATTTAGACTAGTCTTTGTTTTTTTACTTTTATTCATTCTCGAGAAGCGTTGGCCATGTAGAATACGCTTGATATAACACAGCAATCAGAAGTTGACTCTGTCCATCTTTTTAAGAGGCTCAGATAGCTACTGTAAGAGTGTTGGTACATTATGATTAAACTACAAATCCCATGACAACCACTTGTTTTTACGGTTTAAAGTTTTGTCTCTGTTTTTTATTAAAAATCCCATCATGTCTGACAGCCTCAGTGTCATAGCTGGATAGCGTTATGTTGGGTAGGTTATGTTTGTTAAGGTACAGTTTTGATATCAGTTTTAGTACTGAATTGTTTTAGTCTGTTTTTTTTAATTCAAAGAAATTCTTAATTACTAAATTAATAATTTTTAAAAAGTTTTGAATTTTGGGGATCATTTCAATGTTTCTGGTAATGCTTGGTCTTAAATTTAATTTATAACCGTCTTAAAAAGTCTTTAAAATGTCTTAAATTTAACTTAATGGAACCTGCAAGAACCCTGGTTAATGAAATAAGTTCATAACAGTAAGAATGATGAAAAACTGGCCCATTTATTATTTACAAATGGCAAAGATGAATTTTAAATTTACCAACATGATAATAATTTAAAATAATTTAAAATAAATTAAGACCCAGTCAGGAAGAGGTGCTTGGAAGAAAAGCTGGAATGGATTATATCTGTGGGCCTGGATTGGCAAAATTTTACACATTTCGAGTTGATTAATATTTTTTTAACCAATATCAACCAGATATCCCACACTGGTATTGAATCAGGACAGCCCTTCTGAGGTCTTCCTATGTGGAAGGATGCGTTACATGATTTTTTGTCACCCAGCCCAGGGACATGACCCTGAGCATGAATGGTCTCTCTGGTCACCTTGGGACAGTGGTGATCCAGCCAGGAGACATCCCACCTCTTGCTCTACAGCAGGTGGGGTCACTACTCAGAAGACACTAAATCTCTTTGATGGGCTGAGCATGCATGTGGTGGCAGGTAACAGTGGACGGGGAGAAACTCCTTTTGATTTGAAGGAAAACCTCCAGCAGAGCCAGACTCAGGAAGGATCTGCATCGGCTGTTTGAAGGTGGAGAGGAAAGGAAAGAGGAGTCATCAAGCATCATATAAGCCGGGATACCTGCTGAGACAGAGGAAGAAAAAACACAAATTAATGGCAATAACAAAGTCATATTTATTCGTTTGGTTGTTTTTATTACTTTTTAAAGAAGTATTTCATCTCGCTACATTGATTTTCTATATTTTTTCATTTTATTTTATGTTTTTTGTTTCCACTGGATTTATTGTTATACTAATGACACAATTTTATGTAATATTTATTTAATTTACTGCAGTATTTCTTCTAACGTGAGGCTGGTGTGGTTGGGCTTTAGTTATCTGGACGAACTTTGTTATGTGTCATCACTCTCTGGCCGAAGCTTTGGTGAAACAAATCTTCTCTAGTGGAAGGAGAAAGTCAATCTTGAATCTTGAATGTGTTTGTACATCAAGAGTAAAGGGAATAAAAAAGGGCCCAGTGAATCATGGCACGTCTCCCTGCAACCTCGGCCTATAGCAGGAGGACTAAAGGGATGGATAAGGGTCACCAAGCCAGACCTGACTGTAAGATCTATCAGAAAGGAAAGTTGGAGCCTGATCTGAAGGTAGAGAGGGCTTCTGGTTCCTGAAGGCAAACTGGGACTGGTTCCCACAGAGAGGGGTCCAATAACTGAAGGTTCTGGTTCCTGAAGGCAAACTGGGACTGGTTCCCACAGAGAGGGGTCCGATAACTGAAGGTTCTGGTTCCTGAAGGCAAACTGGGACTGGTTCCCACAGAGAGGGGTCCGATAACTGAAGGTTCTGCCTAGACTTGTAGTCACGACCACCTAAACGGAGACCAAGACACGACCAAGACCAGAGGGTATCAAGACCAAAACCAAGACAGACCAATTGAAGTCCAAGACTGGTTCAGCTCGAGACTGAGACCAAAATAAAAAATATTTTTTTGCTACTTTGCATGAGTTGTAGAACCTAAGCATCACACTGAGTTCAGCTGCTTAGTATAAATGTGAGATTATATTAATTGATATTTGATTGGTACTTGACGGGGAGGGGGGGCGGGGGGTTGTCTTTAACACGTTCTTGTCATCTAATGAAATGATCAGACTTCATGGAGAAGTATATCTTAGGATCATCCATGAAGCAATCAAAGTTTGTAATGATACTACCTAAGGGAAGCATGTACAAGAAAAGTATTAGTCCAAGTACAGAACCCTGAGGAGCTCCATGACTCACTCCGGTGTGTGAGGAAGACGCATTATCTCTATGAGCACCTGAAATGTATCAGATAAATGCGACCCAATCCTGCCTGATGCAGTTCCTTTAATCCCAATAACACGACCAATATCACGTATCAGAGGTGCCAAATGCAGCTCTGACATCTAACAGGGTACAGGAAGTCCAGACAGGAGTCCTTTATCTGAGGCCATGAGAAGATCATTGGTGTCCGTCACCAGTGCTGGTCCATATCGCTGCAGTATGTTCAAGCCTGTGTAACATAATGTTCTGACCCATGGTATCAGATGCAGCTCTGATTGGACAGCACCAGAACGGACAAGGGTCTGTTATCTATACCACACTGAAACTGATTGTTTCTGCACAGATGTGCACATACTGTAGTTGAGTTGAGACCGTTTCCTCAAGAACTTAAATATTTACTGGGAGAATGTATATGTTTGGATAATTAACAAATGTTGATGAAAAGTAGTAAAAGCCCGTCAATGCAAATATATTATTGTCATTAGCTTTAAGAGCTCACTGGGACAGTCAGTTTAAACTGCAGTATTTAATGATGCATCGGTAACAGTAAGGATCCCAAGAATTTCTCTCTAATACAAACTATTTTTCTTCTTTTTTCTGAAAACTAAATGAAGTTATCACAACTGAGAGTTAAAGGAATACATGGTTGAACAGAGCCCTGACTCGTCGTCAGCCAGGCTACAGCGCTGAAAAGAAACCTGGGAGTTTTCTTGTTCTCCTCTATCAATGAGAAATAATAAGCTGTCCTGGCTTTTTAAAGGCCTCTCTTTTATACTGTTGAACTATCTTCTCAGACTTAGTGAAATTCTTTTAAATTAGATGAACACAGTTTTCTTTCCAATCTTCTTGAACTATTTTAAAGCTTGCAGCTTTGAATTAAGCCCAGGAGCTGCCCGCGATGACTGATTGTCTTCGTGTTCACATTGACCAGTGTCCTAAGTACTGAGGCTGTACCCCTGTCAATAACATGTTAAACATGTCCGGTTTTTTGTAAGTAGAAATAAAGAAAGTGATAAGAAAACTAAATTCAGAACCATGATTTGATCTAATATGAGAAAGTCTTTCACCTGACTTCGTCCTGGTTTGGAGTTGATTGGATCAGACAGGGTTATCAAGAAATAATGTTAAGTCTTCAGGTTTGCTGCTCTGTGTCAGAAGAAAATGATGAAGAGAGCGCAGGCCTGAAGACATGATGAGTGAAGATAACCCAGTCAGAATTAAAGACAAGTCATAGGCACGCATGTGAAGACTTTGTTCTAGAAAAAAAAGAAGAAATCACAGATTACTGGAAGGGGTCATAAAGGGAAATCTGTTCTCTTCATTGAACATATCAGAGAATATATCTATTAATCAGTCCCTTATACCTGCAATTAAATGTTTGGTGATTTCAGAGACCCGTTGTGATCAGGAAGTTGTAATGAATGTGTAAATAATAAACTGATATCCAACTCAATTTTATTTATATAGCCCTTTTCACTATTAGGTACACAGAGGGCTTTACAAAAATAAAACAAAACAATAGCAGAACATAAAAACCAATTTGCATTACAAGTCGGGATGTTTGATATTGGCTTTTTTACTGATATTTCATTCATTTCATTTCATTTATTTGTTCGTTTCAGGCAATATGTTTTCATATTTTATAGAACACAAGAAGATGACCACTTACAGCCAATCATCTAATCACAAGAAAACAACAAAACAACACAGTTAAGGCCATCGCTATGTAACACAACAATTATATTCAACATGCCTGAAAGAGAGTGGGAATTTTTTTTTTTTTTTTTTTTTTTTTTTTTTTTTTTTTTTTTTTTTTTTTTTTTTTTTTTTTTTTTTTTTTTTTTCTTTTTTTTTTTTTTTTTTTTTTTTTTTTTTTTTTTTTTTTTTTTTTTTTTTTTTTTTTTTTTTTTCTTTTTTTTTTTTTTTTTTCTTTTTTTTTTTTTTTTTTTTTTTTTTTTTTTTTTTTTTTTTCTTTTTTTTTTTTTTTTTTTTTTTTTTTTTTTTTTTTTTTTTTTTTTTTTTTTTTTTTTTTTTTTTTTTTTTTTTTTTTTTCTTTTTTTTTTTTTTTTTTTTTTTTTTTTTTTTTTTTCTTTTTCTTTCTTTTTTTTTTTCTGTTTCCCCGCCTTTCTTTTTTTTTGCTTTGCCCCCCCCCCCCCCTCTCCCCCTCCCCCTCCCCCCATTTTTGTCGTTGCCCCCCCCCCGCTGGGTTGAATTTTTTGGTTTCGGCCCCCCGGTCTTTCTCCCTTCCCCTTTTAGAAGCAAACTTATTAAATCCCATCCCTATTCCTCCATATGAATCACAAAAATCGTGCTTCCTTCGCAATAAATGGGAAAACCAAACTATTGACCACAATTGGAGCAATAAACCATAGAGAAACAGGAATTTGTACTCAATAACTCAAGCTACTAGGATAATAGTGGCGTTACCAAAGGCAACAAATAACCATTAAATTGCAACAATAATTCCATACCAACAATGGTAAGTAATATTTACATATTAATAACTGAACAAAACAATAACTGAAAAGAAGACAATAATTCACAATGGTAACGAAGAATATACCAACAATGGTAGTGAAAAAAAAAAGTACATTAACACTACAACTGATGTACTGTAGATTCAAGACCCACTCTCTATTTATTGTGACCAAACCATATGTTTATATAACAGTTTATATCGATGAATATTTTGACATTGCTTGTGTTGTATTTCTAGATTGTTCCAAAGATATCTGATATTGTTCAACCATTAATTTACAATATCAACTGATTCCGATATATGCAGACAACTGTGAGGTTATATCTCTCATATTTTGATAGATACAACAATATTCTTCTCCGAGAGCAAAGATCCCAAAATAGCCGTAACTCAGCCAGAGGAGATCATTTTGGACATCTGGCTGCCAGATATCAGATACTAGCAGGTATTAGCCAACATGTGGCTAATTATAATGTTTCTGACAACTTGGTAACTTAACCAACAAATATCACGTTGTTCAATATACTGTATGTTTTCCAAAAATGAGGGTTGATTTAGTCTAAACATCTTGATAAAGTACTCATTCCCACTAAAATAAAAGGGAATTTTATGTTTTTTATAGGTTTTTATGCTGTTAGATTACTGGTCCGGTCAACTGGAGATCAACTTAAGCTGACTGTGGAACCTGAACTAAGATGAATTTGACGCCCATGATCTATACTGTGTAATATCATCAAGGATTCAGAGAATCAGGAGGAATCTTTATGTGCTATTGTAAAAATTTTTCTCTAAGCAACTAATTTCTAGTTTTTGTACATGATACCTTTATTTAACTTTAATTACATATTATTGACATCTACCGTTTTTTGCACCTTTCCAACAAACACCAACGAATGTTATTTTAGGGGGTTCAAAACCATTTGAAAACCATTGCTTTAAGTAATACAATTGAAGTATTTTGTGATACAATGAAAATATTTGTGATACAGTTAAAGTATTTTGGATTTCAGCTGAAATCACAATGGAAAGAAATCTTCTTGGGAATGCAGGCTGTTGTGTTCTTTGGACCTGATGACAGAGAAATCCATTAAGAGCTCTCTTTTCCTCCATATTTGTTCAGGTTAACTTCTGTTTGTCTGTCTGCTGGAGGTTGTACGTCTGCTGTGAGCTGCTTCATGGTCATATCAGGGTCTCTGCACTAAATCAATAAACCTTCATCCATGGGGACAAAGCTTGTAAATACAATAGAAGAGCAAAACTCCCGGTTGTTGTGTTTAGAGCATTGTCGGTAGGTGGACTTGTCTGACGAGCTGAATAGGCAGAGGCTTTAGATGGTAAGTAATGTGTTGACTATAATCAATATGTCACCATAACTCAGATGTATGAAGGCTTCCTTCACACACCTGTCAAACACAGGCACTGGAGGTTTCACTTAGGTGTGTATGATCTCAGCTCTTTTTAAAAATGATGGACAACAAAATGATTCAGTCAGGATGTTGGTAAAAACACTGAATGACAGATTCAAACTATCAAAACTGACATCATTCGCCAGAGTAAATGACATAACTGTGTTATGCGCAAGAGCCTCACATCTAGCACACTACTGTAATGCCTCTATGTTAATAAATAAATTAATATCTTTGCATATAATAAAGGCTAAATATTAGCCCAGGAATATCTGTAAAAGTATTTCTTAATGCATTAAAAACTTAAACTGTAAAAAATTAGACATGAAAATGCACAAAATTTCATCAGCACCAGAAAAAGACTGTGAAGAAGCAGCAAAAACTTTTAAAAAACAAATAATTTTATGTGATTTTACAGTTCTAGGTTTCCAAGTTATTTGACATTAGACATGACAATTAAATGTATTTTTCTGTAATCTTTAACTTCATATGTAAATAACAGTTTAAAAAAATAATTCAAGACTTTTTCCATTTTTTTCTTTTTTTTTTGTTGTACTTCTGAAAAAGTCAGAATTCTGAGAATGAAGTCAGACTTCTGACTTTAATCGCAGAATTTTTTTTACTTTTTTCTAAGAATTCTGACATTATTCAGAAATTGAAAAAAAAAATCTCCCAAAACTTTTTTTTTTTTTTTTTTTTTTTTGTTTTAATATTCTGGGGGGGAGGGGGGGGTCAGAACTCTGAGATTAAGTCTGAATTACTTCTCTCTCAGAATTTTTTTTCTTCAGTTGCACTTATCCTCTTTAGTAAGGCTGTGTTGCAGCAAGGGGCATTAATCTCTGCATAACTCTTCTTTTTGCACAACTTTTTTAAATCCAGTGTTTTTTCCCTACATCTTTTATACTCCATCGATCAATATTGGTTTTGACACCACATAAAAGATACATATGGAATCAAATCACTTTTGTTACTGACCTTTCACATATGCAAATGTCTAATCACCACCAAAGACCCATCCCTGTAATATTTATTATATGGAAAATAATTCAGTTTTTTGTGTTTGTTTTTCTTTTTTGTAAAGAATGAGTCATCAATTCAAACATTTAAACTGGCATTTAAATTGTTAAAATAGTAAAAACAATTGAATGTTAGGCAGTTTTGAGTAGAACAGAAATTGTTTACATAATTTACAAGGAAAAAAAGCAAAAAAAAATTAATGTATGATGATTTTATAACAGTTTTTGTGAAGGGACACTTTTGTCCACAAAGATGGGGAGCATCGCTAAATTTGATGAAGGCACAAGGGTTTTTGGGACAATACTTAAAAAACACTTTTTGTCTCGAATGTTGACCACTCAAAGGAAATCCATGAATCAACTTCCAACTTCCGGTTGGTAGACGACTGCTCTTGCAACGGATCTGCAGCCACATCCCCCAAATTGAGAAACTGTAACGTGACATTTTTTACAGTGTGTTATTTTTGAAGAAAAGTGTGAAACCAGATGATTCACCCAAAGCTGGAGCAGACTTTACATATTAATGAACATCTGTTTGGTTCCTTGACCCTTGCCTGATTAATTCACAGAGCGCTGATTAAGCAAGTGAGCAACAGCAATCTTTCAAAATGTTGATGATAAACCACATCAGCAACTACTGATCTCCGTCTAGCAACACACACCCAATAACCAGACTTTCATGGCAACAAGTGAGCACACTGCATATAAACCAAGCAGCTTGCACACGTTGAGGTGGCTTTTTCTGTGGGACAGAGAATATGCTCGTGGTGGAAGAGCAATGAGAGAAGGCAAATATCTGTTATGAAGTTTCTCTACTGTTCCATGAAGAAAGTTTTTGCATTCTACACGGCAGATACGGATCAAGCTTTAAATATTTGCACACACAAGCTGATTAACTTTGTTTCTCAAAGAACCTTGAGGCTCAGTTGTTAGTTGTTTATTTAATTCAAAGCTCGTTTCAGTCTCAGCCTACACTAAAATTCACAACAAAGAAGGAAAAACGAATAATAACTGATCAATTTGGCCTTAAATTGAACATCCAGAGTCAACCCCCCCCCCCCCCCCCCCCCCCACAGCAACTCAGTACTTACTGTTTGTAAAATATCAGATGGGTCATTCTCTAAATGTAAGGCTGGGAAACGGTTATAATTCTCATATATGAGCACAATAAAGTGGTTTTTGGTGGATTATTTTCACAGCTGTGAGAAAGCACCTGTATGCTGAAAAACAGCTTTTCTTAAGATAATGCCAAATTTGGATTTTTAAAGACACACAACATAACTTTTAGACCTTAAAAATCTGCGTTTCTGACTCGTTTTGATGTCACACCAACATTCATTTTGCGCATTTTCGAGCCGTCACTGCCCAGAGGCGTCCCGGGGCTCAGAAACAGCACTATGTAAGATTCCCATCCGGGACGCGACTGTGACGTTGCAGCCGACTATTGGCTGCAGCACCGCGTCACTCACTAGCAACCAGATGTAAACCAGGGATCAACCCCGCGAGTGTTTTGAACGCCGTTCAAAAAGAAAAGAAAGAGGAAGGGACAGAACAAGAGTCAAGATAAGACTGTCTTTTACTGGCTGGAGTGAATCACGGTGCAGGTATGATACAAGATGGTTGCTAGTTTAGTCGCCGATAGGGGGCGCGTCACTGAGAAAACTGCTAAAAGTTCTGTTGTGTGTCTTTAAAATGTCACCTGGAATAAATGTTTCTAAACACCTGATGGTTAAAAAAAAACTAAATGTAATGCTTTAAAGATATCAGAAACATCCTAAATAGGGAGGATAAAGTTTTTTGTTGTGGATTTGGTTCACCACTGTATCTATGTACCTGCATGCCCAAAATCAGCTCAAAGGAGATAACTGCAACTTTTTCATCAAAACAATTATTTAAAAAAAAAAAAAAACATCCATAGGTCGTGTAGACAGGTGCAGAATAAAATAATTAGTTTTACCCCCAAAATTTTTATAGCAAATGAGTCATATAGTTGCTGGGCAGTGCACATATGGAAGCTGACATATTTGTTCCACCATTTTTACTACGGTGTTCCTGAATGGACAAAACAACCCTCTGAACCTTGAAACTGCTGTACCTGCTTTATTTAATGGGATAAAGCACTGTTTGGGATATGTAATGCCTTAAAAGACATTAAAAAAAAGTAGTTACTCATAGTACAGTCATAGCTACACCTGAGACCACTGGATCCACTCACAGATTAAATCATCTTTATATCTGGGAGAATTTTGGACACTAATGGCAACCATATATTCACAACAGTGCTTGGAATATGAAGTAATTTGAAAGAAAACATTTATTCTTTCAAATACCAATCTTCACCACTAGATGTCAGAAATTCTTACATACTGTACCTTTAAATAGAAACATTTTTTATTGTTATATATTGTGCGTTTTTGTATCACTAAAATGTTCTTGTGTGGAAAATATGTGGAGTAAAGTTGTTTTGCATAAAAGTTAATTGTAGCCAGCTCAGTTTTTGTTGTGCCACAAAGTTTATTAGTGAGTAAAACTCCAAAATAGTGATCTCACTGTCACAGCATGGGGATATGGAGCCACCTTATAAAACGCTTACAAAGACACAAGGCGACTAAAACGTACAGACACTGAATCAGAATTTAAATACAATATACCAACTGTGTATTATGTTGATGAGGTGTGTAAGTTTGAATTATCCCGGTCCAAATTCTGCCTTATTGATACCAATGATTATTTACTTGAATTCTTTGATTGATTTCTAAAATGAAAATAATGAATAAAAGATAAGGATGAGCTGGTCTTTTGAATGGTTCTTTAAAAGGAGCGGTTCCTCAAGATCCAGCTCCCTTCAAAGAGCCATAAATCCCATCTCTAATGGCTATACAGACAGCATCTTCTTTGTCTTACATTTCTCAAATTCAAATGGACAAAAAATTGGCAGGATGGTGGAAAAGGGGCTCAAAGCCTTGAGGATGTTGCCACTTTCCTCCTGGACATATAAATGAAACATTTGCTAATGCTAATTAATGGTTAGCCGGTTCTGTAACATTGGTAATGCTAATTGTTAATTGTTTAAGCAAGTGTTAGTGCACCACCTATGCTGGCGGGGAGGAATTAAGCTTGTAGTTATCACCTTTA
Organism: Atherinomorus stipes; assembly: GCA_023101725.1. Lineage (NCBI taxonomy): Eukaryota > Metazoa > Chordata > Actinopteri > Atheriniformes > Atherinidae > Atherinomorus > Atherinomorus stipes. Next base: position 643,417 of record JALJCO010001260.1, on the reverse strand, counting down.
ATGTGGTACGAGTAATAATTTAGTTAGTGCAAATAAGAATTTCATTTTCTATTTTTTCTTTTAAATGATCTGGCAACCCACTGAAAATATCTTGAGACCCCCATATGGATTGGGACCCCAGTTTAGGAAAGTAATAAAGTAATTTTTGAAAAAACAAATATATAAAAAAGCTCCAACAACAAGGGAAATCTCAAATAAAGAGCAGACATTTATTTATTCTTTCATCATATTTTTAATTACATGTAAATAGCTGTTTAGGCTAAAGCAAGAAGGCAGATAAATAAGCAGAAAATGTGGTGTTTTATTTAGGGCTGGACAATTATTCTCACAATTATTTTGATTGATATTGAAATCACAATTAATATGCACAATTATTCATTGATTTTAAAAAAAGTGTTTATTGAAGCATCAAAACTCAACCTCAAATATAACTTAAAAAAAACAAAAAAAAAAACAACCGGAAATAAATCAGAAACAAGTAAGGGAATAAAATAATAATAATAACATATCAAAACAATAACAGCAATAGAAAATGAATAGCCAGTCTACGTGCATTCCTGTTCTATACTCCTGCAGTTTGCTTCCTATAACTCCACCAGTCACTTCTGGCTTCAGCGATGAGTGAAAAATAGCATGTAGCATTTACATGCACGTGGTGTTACACGTGCCATCAATCATTTCTCTTTAATTACAGTGTTTTCATGATCGTGAGAAGGCAAAATTGAAATCACAATCAAAATTTGATTAATTGTCCAGCCCTAGTTTTCTTCTAATTTCAGGAAAGGCGAGGTACATTTTCTTCATTCCAGTCATTGACTAAGAAAGAAGCCTGACTCTTGAGAAGATGTGAGTCACCAGGATGCAGAGCAAATAACTGAGTCTGTTTTGTGGCTGTTAATATTATTTGTTCAGCACTGTGAAATAGTTTTTTTTTTATGTACTATAGAAATAAAAGTGGATTGGATTGGATTTCTGTCACACTGCGTAGAGGTTAAAAGTGCAATTAATTTATTGCATAAAGTCTCGACACAATAATAGTTTTTATGAAGAGTGCCATACAGAGCGGCAGCTAAATGTCTGATTTGTAATTAGGAATACTTCACATTTCAGGGTTTATTGCTTTCAAGAGTACTCCAGGCAAACAAGAGGGCATCACAGATCTTGACCTATTATATCTTCATCTTTTTTGCTTTTGTATCCTTATGAGGATAGGATCGAAGTTCAAGGAGGTCGTGGGTAATAAAATAATATCTGTGCTTCTCGGGGCAGTGAAAATGGGAAAATTAGCTAGAAGGGCAGTCATAATAGGCAATCCAGTCCTTTTACGAAGCTAATTGTATGATGGTAGCCTTAACCTAAGACAGAAAACTCCACATGAAAAGTTTTTCTCTGGGTTGTAAGATATTTATACTGTACAATAAAAAGGAATGAAATGTGGAAAAGAAGAGATTATATTGATATTGTAATTCTATCTGAAAACAGAAAAGGTTGATTTACTTTTAGTTCATCAATGTTTCTGATATTGATTTATTCTGTGTGGATTATTTATTAGAATTGAGCTTAAACCAGAGCAGATTCTTTCTGTGCTTTAATACGAAAAGAGTTCAAGTAAAAGCCTAAACTTGTGTTTAAGGAGCTTACAGATGCAGTTGTTGTAACTGTATCTGAACCGTACAGCAGTATCCCCATCAGTTAGATAGACTGGATCACCTTTGTTTTCTATCAAATTATAGGGATGCTGAGGAAAAGATCAATTTGAAAAATGAATCAGGAAATTTTGGGGAAAAGTAAATCAGTGTGGTTTTACAGATTTAGTTTTTTGAGTTTATATCAAAGTCATACACACTATGGGGTTGTTTGTGCACACCTGAAATTACGCTCTGTCAGGGCGTATTTTACAACTCCCTTACACCCTTATCGGTGGCAATGTGAAAGATGCATAGCGGTTTGAGGTTGGGGATGTTCAGCTTGAAAGTTTATATCCCCTCCCATTAAAAAAGGCTAAATTCACAATAATAATTCAAATAACATGAAACTGATGAAGTTATAAGTGCAAATTTGCCAAATTATAATTTTGCAAAATAAAATATTGAGTTTGATTTTTTTGTTTCGAAAATAATAATAAAAAAAAAACCTGTCACAGACAAATGAAAGCACCTTGCTCATGAACAGTGGGTTAAAAATACCTGTCTAGAGAGTGAATGTCGGAGAGTGACAGGAGGGAGGACCATGCAGGAGGGGACGGGTGTGGAGAAGGAGGAGGGTGTGGAGGGAGGGTGTTGGGGGTGTGTATGGCGGAAGAAGTAAGTAGGGGGAGTGAGGGGTGTGTGTGTGGGAAGCTCAGAGTGTGTGTGGGAGTGAGGGGTGTGTGTGGGAGTAAGGGGTGTGCAGGGAGATGTGTGTGAGTGGTTAGAGAAAAGAGTTGTGGGAGGGAGATGTGTGTAGAGGGGACAATGCAGGCATATGTGGGGGCAGAAGGAGGCGTGTGCATGTGAGTCGGGTGGAGCGATGTAGGGACGTGCGTGAGGGGGTGGAGGAAGAAGGCTGTGGATGTGTCAGGTTCGAGGGAGGCGTGGGTAGGTGCATGTGGTGAGGGGGGGGGTGCATGTGGTTGTTAGGAGTGCAGGGAGGTGGGGGTGTATGTGTGTGGGGTGGAGGGAGGAGTGTGTGTGTAAGTGTGGTGGTGGTGTGGGGGGAGTGGTAGCAGTGATAGCACTCTGGTACTGCGTGTGTGGGGCAGGGGCATTGGGGTAGGTGCCGGCCCATGCAGAGTCTGAGGGGCCCGGTCCTGAGTGTCAGCTGGGCTGCCTGGGTCAGATTGGGAGGGGGGCTGCCCCTGCATGCCTGGGCCCTGGGCTCCACATCGTATCTGTCCCAGGGGGGCCGGTGCCCGGCGGGGTCGGCAGTTGCTGGTCTTGCCCCGAGGCTGCAGGGGTCTTCGGCAGGAGCCGCCCTCAGCCAACCATCTGGGGGGATGCACGTCTGTCTCTTTGGGGGGGTGGCTGGGGTCCAAGCCTCTGGGTGGCTGCCGGTGGCCAGGTCTTGAGCCGTGTGAGCTTAGTCCTCCTTGTAGAGACGAGGTTGCATCTGCATGACTGCATCACCAGAGCAACTTTTATTCTCCATGATGACACTGTGATGCTGCTTCCAGTTGCACTGACTAGGTTTTACTTCTTTTCTGCGTGGTTCTGTTTGTATGTATGATCTTATGATACTCCAGTAGCTGTTTTTAATTACTTCCACCAAGGAGGTGATGTTTTTAGTAGTGTAACTTTACTGAAAAAGTACTAGACAGATTGACCTGGAATTTTCACCAGTCATGTGCCTCAGCCCAAGAACAAACCAATAAAATTTTTGTGGTGATCCGGATCACCTTCTGGATCCAGGAATTTTTTTTGAAGGATTTTTTATCATTGCGAGAGCTGCTTAGCGGAGGTTTGCGCTCTCCGACGGCTTTTGTAGTATAAGTTATTTTCAGCTAGGTTGCCACCTGCAGGTCCTCTTGTACGGGATAGCTAGTTTTGTTTTCCAGCAAAGACCATGGAATGTTACTTATGGGTTTCTATACAGAAGCATCAGTTGACTGCGTAAGTGTATCCATGTTTTTCTATCTCTTTTCTTCACTCTTTTCTCCCTTTTCCACTTCTATCATTTCTTATCTTTAAAAAAAAATACCTGTCAACACGACCAGACGTCTGATTGGACTTTCCAGAAAACACCTGATTGCAGTGATTACCTCAAAGTATTTAACAAAATTTTAACTCAGGAACTCCATCATTACATTCAAGCACAACTGTATGGTGTTTGAAATGGGCGTACTGTGCCTATTTCTACGCAAGTGAACATAAATGGGTTTAAAGGTGAGTCTGGCTGCCAAAACTGAGCCACATAACCATCACGTGGCCCACAAACTTACCATCAGGAGGGCTTCCCTCATTAGGGCCACTTCTTGACCACAAAACACTTAATGATTCCTGTCCAGGCAAACAACTGACATCTGGACCACATGGGGCCCAAATCAGACTTACCATGATCCAAACCAAGCTGGTAACTGACATCTGGTCCACTTATGGTCCTCACATCATTTGCCAGTGCCGTAATTAAGCCATAAGTGCCATCAGTAGCCTAGTTTCAGCCCAAACATGTCTGCTACCTTGGAAACCAATTAGCAAGTATCCTGGACCAACTCAGAAATCATGTTGCATCTTGGGAAAGAAGTGAAAAAAGTTGAGCTCTGCCTCCACCTGGGGTGGCTGTAGCTCAGGTGGAAAAGCAGTTGTCCTTCAACTGGAGGTTGGAAGATCAATTCCAGGCTTCCCCAGACTACATGCCAAAGTGTCCTTGGGCAAGACACTGAACCCCACGTTGCCTCCCGATGTGCCTTTCATGGTAAGAATGTGTGTATAATTGAGTGTGTGACTGGGTGAATGTGACATGTAGTGTAAAGCGCTTTGAGTAGTCAGTACAACTGGAATAGCACTATATGTACTGTCCATTTAACTCCAACCTGGTTGAGTCTGAACAAAAAGATAAAAGAAACCTTTGGAGACAAAGGGTTTCCTTTGATATTTCCAGCACAATCAGTGCCAGTGAGATTGTTACCAAGGTTCCCCGACCTCATACAGAATGATGATTGTGTTTTTTTTTGTAAAGGCATTATCACATTTTTTTTCCTTTCCCATTTTGAAGTGTTGTGCAAAGACTGGCAACTATTTGCTCCTCCTTCCACCAATGTACATAATCAGTTTTATATAATTGATATTGATCTGATATCATGATATCAGATCAATATCTGATATCATTTAACTGATTTATAAGCATTTTAGTCTCAGACATCAACACATGGAGACGTTCCGATCAGTGTATCCCAGCTTGTTGCTGGATTCTAGTAATGGTTCAGTCAAAAAAGCAAAGCAAGGTACCAGTGGAGGCTTGATTGGCAAAAACACAGGCTTGATCTTATCAAACACACACACACACACACACACACAGTCCCTTGCCTCTTGTAACAGATAATAAACAAAGTGCTGGCTATAATTGTACTCCAGGATCTGTGGCGCCTGTTGCAGATGTATGCGTGCTCTGGTGTATTATGGCATATTAATGGCCATTAAAATTAATGATGAGAGGTTGATTTCAACAAAAAGAGTGAGTGAGTGAGTGAGTTAGTGACTGAGTGACTGAGTGAGTGAAATGGACTTTCTCCTCTCCGTTACTTTGGTCTCGTTTACGGCAGAACATCAGTATTCATCTGTGTGTTTTCCACCCCCCACAGAGTCAAGTATTGGGTATCTTTTCCACATACACAGACGTGCAGCCCTCCACAAAGCTAAGATCAGATGTCAGTCGGAGATGATGCAGATGGGGTTAGATACCCACTGGTGGAATGTTAACTTTAGCTGGCTGCAGCTGAAAATGCAGAGTTCATAACAAAGAGGCTAAACACTGAAAGTGATAACAAAGAAAAACACAGCTGCTCCCAATTAATTTTCACTCAACTGTGATTACCTTAACATTTTGTTTAACTTTTTTCCCACTTTGAGTCTTGTCGTTTTAAAAAGGAGCACAAAGCCAAAAGGGCAAAAGCAGCACCAGCCCAAGTATAGCTCCATGTTGAGACAAATGGCAGCTTAACACTGCACTGTGATTCTGTGTGGAGTTCAACACAGACAAGTCAGAAATATGGTGTAAATACCTGGATTTTCTGACTGACCATTCTCAAGCAGTCAGACTGGGTCCCCATCTCTCCTCCACTGTCAGACTCAGTACCGGCGCACCACAGGGGTACGTTCTCAGCCCTCTACTCTCTATACACCCACGACTGCACCCTAGCTCACCCAATCAACACCATCATTAAATATGCCGATGACACAACGGTCATTGGTCTCATTACAGAGGGTGATGAAAAACACTACGGGGACAAGATTGAGGGACTGACAGCATGGCGTCAGATGAACAACCTGGAGCTGAACACCATTAAAACCAAGGAGCTGATCACCGACTTCAGGCAGAACTGGCAGCCAGAACCACCACCTCTTATGCTTAACGGGACCAATGTGGAAACAGTCAATACCTTCAAATTCCTGGGCATCTACATATCTGACGAACTCACATGGACCTCAAAGACCACTGCCATCATCAAAAAAATCACAGCAGCATCTTCACTTCCTGAGACTGCTGAAAAGAAGCAACCTGGAGGAGAAGCTGTTAGTAACCCTTTACAGTTCTCCTATAGAAAGTATCTTAACGTATGGCATGGTACGGAAACTGCACTAATGCAGAGAAAAAGGCCCTACAGAGAGTGATATGCTCTGCAGAAGAAATCATGGGTTACCCTCTGTTCTTACTGAACAATACTGCCTCATCTCGGTACCTCAGCAGAGCAAAGAACATCATCAGAGACTTCTCACCCCCATTTGCTTGCTTATAGTTAGCCAATCCTGTGTCTGACGCAAATTCTGGTACGACCCCTAAAATCTATTGGCTCTATCAGTTCAAATGAGATGTCAATCTTTCAAATTGACCAAACCACTGCTGAGATGTTAGCCTTCGTATCTACCTGTTCAGAATCGGGCATAAACTTACCTTACGCAAGATGGCGCAAGTGAGGAAGCGTTGAAGAAGTTTAGCCGTTTTTTGGTTTGTTTTAGAGAGACTTTGACCATTCAAGGCAACAAAATATATTAGTGTATATATATTTATATATGTATATAACTTGTGTGTGTGTGTAGGTGTGCGTGCGTGTGTGTGTTTTATGTTGTTTATTACAGTTTTAGTTTGTTTTCATTGTTGTGATAAATATATGTTTCATTTTGATTCAAACTTTTATGGTTTTCTGTGGACTGCAAATGGACTACCCCTCAACCTGGTGTAGTCTTAAGAAGGTGCTGGAAATGGAAAGCAACTAGTGAAGAGAGGAGATTTCCAAGACACTTCATCTGTACAAATGTCAACCTTATTGCTGAGCTTTCGGTCCAAGGGGACCTAGGGTTCGCTCTGATGAAGGTCCCCTAGGTCCGAAAGCTCAGCAATAAAGTTGACATTTGTACAGATGAAGTGTGCGGAAATCTCTTCTCTTCACTACAGTTTTCTGTGGAAAAATGTATACAGGTTTGGTTGATATTGGGGAAAAAAAATCTAAAATCTAAAAGAAAACCTCAAAAACTGTTGAAATTGTATGTGAAGATCACCAATAATGACATAAAAAGTGAATTGTATAGTTCAGTACATCAAAAACCTCAAATGGCACAGGTGGTGCCAAAATGTGCCAAAATGGCCATTTTGGAAAGTCTGCCTGAATAGTCTGTACTAAACCTCTGTAATTTTGCCCTGCTTTTCTTTATAAAGATCAATCTTTGCAGAGACATTGGTCACACATTGTGCTATGCTTTGATGTAGAGCTTTACCTCCATCTGCATCATTTCAAAGAGATATTCATTGAAAAAATGAGGGTTTTTTAGCCAGCAGTGAAATCAGTCATTTTTTTCTTGTGTTCCATCTTAATTCACTCTCAGTCAGATACATAAATACTGATACTTACACACCTGAACAAATTTCGCAAGTGTTTCCTTTATTATGACACCAAAATTATTCAATAGACCTTGTAGATGCAGAGATATACTCTGTTTATTTTGGGTATGTCATTTTTGAGCAAAAACCTAAAAAAAAAAGAGCTATAGAGCTTAAGAGGTTAAATGTGTCTCCGTGACATCGATGGGTTTCCCACCTCCTAAAAAATGATTTCAAACTGGACAAGACAGAGCTGCTCCCCTCACTTGTACGTCCAAATCATGAACCACAATCTTTTTGTTCATGGGGAAAACAGAAAAACACACACATGCACATACAGTGTGCACTGAGTGTAAAACACTTCTCCCACTGATTTCTGAAACATTTGACTCAACCTCTGGGACCCACTGCTCTGCTGAGCACACACACACTCACACACACACACATGAACCTTTAAAAGGAACAACTTAACCTCAGAGAGTTGATCCTTGCTAAAAACCTACTGAAATATGAAAGACCTGGTGGGAGGAAGAGGGTGGGGGGTTGAACACAAGCAGCATCTAGATGGGAAAGAGAGGAGGGAGGAGATGTAGATGGAGTGAGTGAATATTAGATGGGAAAGACGAGGTCGTGGAAAGGTCTGGGACATGTGCTGTGTCAGTGGCTTTAAATGCTGGGAGACCTACTGTTGCAAAACCACCTCCACCAGAGCTGGAGAGACATTTGATGTGAAATCAATGAGGACAGATTATTTGGAAGTTAAGGAAATGACTGATATACACAGGGTAAAATTCCAGAGGAATTTGGGTGAGTGGAATCATCAGAGGGGTGTGGTGTCCTGAAGGCGAGGATTACGACTAACTCTGACAATATATACCCCTTACATCCAGAGTAAAGGCGAGCTACGCTCACAGCCAATCCCACAATCAATAACTGCTCCACAGAGAGAACCAGTGCAGATTTACCAGGAAAAACTTGAGTTAATTATTGTTTTCTTGCTTTTTCCAGCACAAATACTGCCTAATATTTGAAGGCATTGGCTTATCAGTACATGTTAATGTTTTAAATATTCTACCTTTCCCAATTATTGCTTTTTTTTTCTACTGTATTTTTCTATTTTACTACTATTTTCCTGCTCATAAAGGGAAAAGGTGGACCACTATGGACACAATCAGCTTGAAAATTTACCCTCCCATTAAAGAAAATGTTAAATTCACACTAGTAATTTCAATTAACATGAAACTGAAAAGAGTAATAATAATAAAAAAAAATTACTAAATTGTAATTTAGCTAAATAAAATGTCAATATTCGATTTTTGTTTGAAGAAATAATTTGAAAAACGCAAAGAAACAAACTGTCTCAGACAAATTAAAGCACCTTTCCATGAACAGTGGACCAACATACCTGTCAACAGGTGCAGAAGTCTTTCTGAACATTACAAAAAAAAAACTGATTGCAGTGATTGCCTAAAAACGTTGCTCAACAAAATTCTAGTTCAGGAGCCCTGTCATGTTTGTTTACTTATTGATGTTTGATTTGGATAAAAAAAATTTTAAATGAACATGCAGTAAGTCATATGCGAGTTTTCAGTATTTACTTTAATGGTGAAAATGACATCCATCTATCTATCTATCTATATCTATCTATCTATCTATCTATCTATCTATCTATCTATCTATCTATCTATCTATCTATCTATCTATCTATCTATCTATCTATCTATCTATCTATCTCTCTCTCTCTCTCTCTCTCTCTCTCTCTCTCTCTCTCTCTCTCTCTCTCTCTCTCTCTCTCTCTCTCTCTCTCTCTCTCTCTCTCTCTCTCTCTCTCTCTCTCATATATCGAGTCTCAGGCTGCTGCCATCCAGCTCGACTGTGTGAGTGACCGTGAGGTGTGGCAGGGTCAGCTGGTGAGATGTTTTCTTTCCCCTGAATGTGCCGGTTTAATTCTCACGGGGACTTCATCAGAGAGTTGGATTTGGGTCAGGTTGTTGTCAGTACATAAATAGAAACAACAAAAATGTCAGCACATCAGTGAAGGCTTAGCTGGTGCACATGCACACGCAATGTTTGCTGCTTTTCAAATCTAACAGCTAACACATATTTATCAATTTAAAGGAATGTTTCTGCAACAGTTTACGATTTTTATCAATAAATAATAGAAGAATTGCTATTGTTAATATAGTAATACCTGATTTTTAGATGTACATGCAAAAAACTGCCACCACTCTCCGTTGCATGGTGGATAAATCACATTGCGTGTTTTGCATGTTCTGGTAGAAATGCCCAGATTGCATATTTATCGACAGCAAACACGTAAAATGGATTTCTATTTTGCCCGTGTAACAGGCGCAACACTTGTGCTATTTGGTAAATCAGCTGCAGCCGATTATTGCATGTGCAATCAAGTTAGCACTCATTTTAGTACGTGTAAACCTTTCGCCATAGTGTTGTGATTGTCACTTGAATTCAAGAATCTGGCTTCTTTTGGGGTTTAATTCTAAGAGACAGACTGTTCATGTTCTGGTTAAAACAAATGGTTTCATAGAAATGATTTAATTTCTTGATGCTTCCTTTATCTTTTTAGTTTTCTCTGATCCTTTGTGTAAGAGCCAAACTGTCTGATAACACTCACAGAATTACTTTGTGCATTAACATGAGATAGTTTACTTAGAGAGTGTTTTAAGTGATTTTGATGCAGTACAGAAACTTAAATTCATCATTAACATGCAGTAATGAAGCATATAGGGAAAGTCCTCTGGGACCACAGCATATTAGATCTGGCAGGCAACTAATGAACGCAGCGTGGAATAGCAAAATGGATCAAGTAAATATCAGAGAAATTGGAAAATAAATGACAATAATGTATAAATATGATTAAAATGAACCCCAAAAAGTCTGATTTTGACACAGCTTGCTGCACTGACCTGCTTGTACAGCTACAGATATGAAGCACACAGGCATGTACGCATTTGGAGACCTTTTAAAGGCAGTAACTTAACTTCTGAGAGCTCATCCTTGCTAAAAACTACTAAAATATGAAAGACCTGTTTGGACGGAGTGAAAGGAAACACAGAAAGGAAAAAGAGGAGTGTGTGTTAAGATTAGACTTGGAGAACTGGGGTCACAGAAAGGTCTCAGACATGGAATGTGTTAGAGATGCAGCAGAAACAGCTCACTAGCAAAGATGCAATAGGATATGAGGATTCAAAAACCAAACCATTCAAAACCATTTGCACCTTCAATCCACGGCAGTCTGCAAGAGATGGGACTGAACATGAATCCAAAAGCGGACCACTAATTGAGTTTACTGTTTAAATGGACTTGTGATACCAAAACATATTATTCTTTTTAAAATCTTCACATTAATCTATCAAAATCAAGGCAATGATTTAGACTAGTAAAAATTCTGACTGATGTTTTAGTTATGGATATGAACAAAAAATGCTTTGCAAATTGCAATAATACATGATTTTATTTGAACTTTTTAGGCATTTAATCTCCAGTATTTAAACTGGGATGCTGGTAATATTTCAGGATAAAAATTAGAAATGCCTAACCTGCACTCTCATTTTGTTGATCCCAAACCAGGAACATCATGCAGACCACAAATTAGTTCCACCATTGACTGAAAATTGGTCTAATTTCCCTGCATGCCTGGTCCATGGAAATAAGTGTTGGAAGCTTGTTTTAATCCGTGTATTTCACCTGCTTTATCTGTGAGATGGAGTTGGGTTGAGGCCTGATGGGCCGGAGTCCAAGTACATCAACTACCTTACGGTTCTTAGCAACAACAAAAAACATAGGGACGGATCTACGAGACCCAAATTTTCGCGTAGCAATTTGCCAGTGAAATCCAGAATTTTACGTGGGGGGCTGAACCACGGTTTGGAAGTGATTTACTGAAATTGAAGGTGCAAATGTGTTTGACATGATAAGTTGATGTATGAGTTTGTTATTTTAAATGATTCTGTTGAACAAATGGGGGCTCGTCCGGGATTTTTGGAGATATTTAGTTGTTGTTTTTTTTTTGTTTGTTTGTTTTGGGGGTTTTTTGTGGTTTGAATTTTGTTGGAGGTGGTCCCACAATGAAGCTGCCATAAGCAGGTTTTTTCTTGGCTTTTTGCTGCCGTGTTATTTGGTTTCGAATGTTGTGGTCGTCACATACATTGATGGAGCAATATTTCCCAGCAGGTTCATGAAATGCGGTTTGGGTAACTGAATCACATTGGTTGTTGTTTTAGTTTGTTGTTTTTGCACCACGGTTAGCAGTTGTCTCAGGTACACTTCTGTGACTGGTAGGGTAGGTCACCAGCATGCTGGTCACTTAACCTGGTCATCGGGCTTCATGTTTAAAGTGTGGTTGAAAAGCAATGTCTGAATTTCATTGGTTAATTTTCACAGAATTTGTATTTATTATTATTTTTGTTAGATTCCCGTTATTTCTGCGACCACCGTGGGCTTTTCTTTCACTAATTGAGGGTATCAAAAACCTTTTCCACATCTGTTTACAAGGGTTGAAACAAAACAAAAAAACCATGGTTCAGTTCTATACGTAAGAGTCACAGTTCGATACTTTTTCAACACAAACAAAAAATTTTCATGCCTTTTTTAGCCCAATGTGCTTTTGTCCACAACAGTTTACCATCAGGGTCATACTTGACATGAAGACCAAAGTAGTTTCAAACACCAGATTTGAGTGTAATCGAACGCAGATCCACTGAGTTTTTCAACACAAATAAAAATAAATAAAATATTCTGTACTGTTCAGTATTTGACACATGGTAGTCACGGTTCGATACACACTTGTATTGTACGGTTTGATAGGAATACATGTATTGTTGCACCCCGACTGTTTATATGTGTATACACAGTCGTCCTCAAAATTATACTGTTAAAGCAAAGGCTACATTCACAATAACACAGTAATTCAAATAAGATACTTAAAGAACTATAATAAATACAAATTTACTAAACAATAATTTAGTGAAATAAACTATTGCTTTTGAATTGTGAGTAAAAAGAAAACAAAAAAAAGACTTCTGACATATTAAAGCACATCGCTCATAAACAGTGAACAAAAATACCTGACAACAGGTGTAGAAGTCTGATTGGACGTTTCAGAAAACAAATGATTGCATTGATTGCCTCAATGTTTTGTTTAACAACATTTTAGCTCAGGAGCCCCACCATGCTTGTTTACTGTACTTCTATTATTATTTTTGTCAATTTCATGCACTAACATACAAATACACAACAGATTTTTGTTCTGTCTTTGATGAGAGGGTATGAATAAATTTGAGGATGACGACCTTTAATCACTGCAGGTGCAAAGAATGCTAACATATAAAATTGTTAATTATTTTACACATTAATACAGTTTGAAACAAAGTGAGTTGTATGTAGCCGTGCAGAATGTATCCTTATAAATACTTCCATCATCTTCCTTTTTTTCTGCAAATGAAAATGTTTACACACCACAGTTCTGTGTTTTACATCATGCCCTAATGTCCAAATGATCTGCCTCATATGTCTCAACAAGCGTGTGTGTGTGTGTTTAAGTCCGCTCTGTTTATACGAGCGTGTTTACAAAGTCTGTTTTCTGCTAATTTCTACCATACTTGCAGTGCATCTGTGTTTCTGTGCTTAAAATTTCAGCTTTTGGAGAGTGAAAGAAGCACAGACACAATGAAGCTTGTTGTGAGAGCAAATACTTAAACAAACATGCGTGCGCACATACCTATTCACACACGGATACAAGGAAAAATCATTATAAGCAGGTGTGTTTAGATAGATCCAGTTTCTCTGGTTGCCTTCATATAAATCCCAGCTTGCTCTCACACTCACTCTTTCTGTTTTTTTCTGTCTCTTATTCTTTCTGAGAAGTGCTTTTCCATGTACTTCAACAGTACAACTGCAGGATTAGTTCAAATACATAAAGAAGCATGCATTTACTATAAGCCTAAAATACAAAATACACTAACATATACACACATATATGTGCAAGAGTGTGTGTGGACTTCAAATAAAGGCAATGGCCCCGGTTACATGAGTTTTTTTTTAAATTGGAATAAATTACTTTGAATTAAATACTTCAGAATTTTATTATTCCCCTTCATGTTTACATGGGAATTAAGGTTTACATGGAAAACATGTTTATCTATTTCTGCTTTAGATCTGGGAATTGGGTAGGGTTCTGATTGGACAGGGATCAGACGTGACCTATTTACGTCCATTCACGTCTACCCGGAAGTTCACAGACCCCGGTTCCAGCTCCCTTTTGTTTCAGCTATGAAAACCACATAATAAACAAAGATTGTAAAAAACAAAAAATGGCCGTAGTATCTGGTCACGTCTGAAGAGGGGAAAGTGGAGCCAGTTGGGCGTTTCTCACTGTTGCCATCTTGCCGGGTCCTGTGGGTCATCACTCCCGGAAAATACTAATATGGGCAAAGACAGGGCCGCTCCGAGCCGCGGGACGAATGATTGACAGCCAAGCTAATGCTAACTGAGCTAATCCAAAGTGAGCAGGAACAAATGAAGATAGATGGTCTAAAATCACTGATAATATATAATTATTCTAACAGTAAGGGTGTATTCACACCAGGATAGTCCGGGACCTCGGTCTGATTGGGCAGGGATTTCTGAAAATTTTCACACCTTCCTTTGCTTCAGTTTGCATTCAAACTGCTTTAACTGAAGCGGACCAAACCGCCTGGTTAACCTATAGTTAAAAAACTGCCTGCTAGGGGGCAACGCTCCCCATTCAACCACTGATCAATGATGAACAAGCAAGAAAAAGGAGAAACCCAGACTCTGTGATTAAAGTGGAAATCTTTCTGCTTCTTATTATTAGGACACTCCATCTCTGTCTACACTAGGGCTGGGACGATTCGTCGACGTAATCGATTACGTCGACGCAAAAAATACGTCGACGCAAAATATGCGTACCGATGCGTCATCAGACCAAAACAAAGATGGCGGCGCCATGCGACTTCAGACTAAAACAAAGATGGCGGCGCGATCTCCGCGAGTGGCTCTTCCAAGTTTCCAAAGTGTAAGGCAGTGAAGGCCCACACTCGTTTATCAAAGGTATAACTATATATTAGGGATGGCGAATCCGAAGCCTAATGAGACATGAGACTCTTCCGTTAGATGGACGCCATGTCTTCAGACACGTCAGGCCTGTTTGAGACGGTCAGCATGAAGCACGAGCTCCATCTGCTGGCCGTGGGTGGAACTGCAGCTGATGCCAGGGGCTGTCTCGTCTCTGACTGAATATAGTTAAAGTCACGTTCTCAACCTCATGTTCGTGTTTCATCTGTTGGGAATAGTATTGTTTAATCACTTTTTTTTAATCACTTCTTTTTTATTATTATTTTCATGTAAATGAAAGAATAAAAAGCCTGTTTTTCAGTCCGCTGTGTTTTCAACATAAATTTTACATTCTGTTGGTTCATGAAAAAGTCCATGACAGGCTGCTGGCTCCCACTGCCTTTTTATTCATGCTCTTTTTTACATTTTAGATAGCAATTTATATATGCTGATATAGCTGTCTGTCAATTTATGAGGAGATAATCGATAATCGAATCGAGTCGAATCGAGCTAAAAAAGTGAATCGTTAGATTAATCGATGCATCGAAAAAATAATCGATAGATTAATCGTTTAAAAAATAATCGTTTAACACAGCCCTAGTCTACACATTTTACAGTTGTTCATCGTTGTTCAACTCAGTTTCCTTAAACACGCACTGTTTGCTTTGTTTACCCTCCAACCCAAACAATAACATACTCCACTTATTTCTATTTCTTCTTCTTCTGCTTTATTGCGGTCAACAAACGCCATTTCCATTAGATGCGCTGGATGTCTATGCTGGATGGTCCGATAGTCCGTTTGCAAGTGAAACGAGACCCCCGGCTTTCAGGCAGAGCAGAGTCCATTTCTTTGGTGTACGGTTGGTGTTCAGACTGCAGCAAACGAAGCGGACTATCTGTGGAATCAGACCACTGCCCATCTGAAGCGGACCAAACTGCCAGAGTGTAAATGCACCCTAAGACATGCTCAAACTTGCTGTTAACCAGCTAAAAACTGCTGTTGTGCAACTCTGCTACAGACTGAGGCCTTCCTGGGAACAAGCAGGAAGCTAACTATTAGCCTCCACGGCTAAAATCTGCACCCGGTCTGCTGCCTGTCAATCAAAAGAACACACCCCTAATGATGTGTAATTTCAAGATTAAATACCATCTAAATGGATGAATTATCGTTTTCACTTGGAATTAATGGTTGACATGAATGAACTTTTATTGAGAATTAAAATCTCATGTAAACATGGCAACTATAATGTTTGCCATGTATGCTGTTACACCCTAATACTACTTGTGTAGTGTAAACAGAGATGGGGAGACCAGACCTCTACTTCACCTGAAACCCGACTGTATATCTGAGAACTGCTTTGTCTTTGCGTGCTGCTATTTAGTTTAATCTGTTTGAGGTGAAAACAATAAGCCACGTCTGACTTTTCTGGTGCTGCATGTGTGTGAGGAAACAAGCATCATTTTATGAAATGACCTCTTCAGGCTGCATTAAAACCAGAAAGTGCCGCGACCTGATGAACAACTTAAGCCCTCGAAAGCCCTTCAGTGACAATCACCTCGCCCTCAACAAGTGCCTAATTATTTTTAACAAGGCCCTGACTGAAAACCCTCAAACTGCCTGCATGGAGATTTATTAGCTTCATGTCTCCATTTGAATGCTTTTGTCCTTTTTTCTGTAAATATGAGTTATAGTATATTCTTTAAACTAGCCCTTTATTGTGTTCATATATGTGGTAGGATTGGTTGTGTGTCCAACTTGCTCTGTTTTTAAAACAACATAAAAAGAACAATAGCGAAAATTTTCCTTTTAGATATGAAAGCAAGACCCAAGCATTCTTTTTAAAATGGGACAAAGAGTTTCAGGGGGAATTTGCCATTTACAGGGAGGCTCTGTGAACAAGTCACCAATGTGGATCTGAAGCACCGAGTCCCAGGGGACATGAAAGCTGTGTTCTTCATAGAAGATTTATGGCTGTTTATGTTTGGCTTGGTATTTAAACAAAACAAATGATAAATACTGAAGTTATGCATTAAAAGTAGGCTGGACTAACAATAGGACTAACCACTTACTCTAAGTGGTTTAGATTTTTAAGTACTTGGGGAGTCTAGAAAAATGTTAATTTAATTTCCACTCTGGTTGTGTTTGTGTACGGATGCTCTGTGGTAGATCACGGTGACATGAACGGAAACCGATGTCATGCCAAGAAGTCTTTGAGCTAATTCAATCCACTAGAGAAGACAAAATGCAGAGATCCATTCTTAAAAGTTTGTTTATGGTCTCTCATGTGAATGTTTGAAATATCCATATTTCATTTTACCCCTTTGGTATTTTATAACCAATGTTTACAACTCTGTGTCCATCCGTCCATCCATTTCAAACCAGAATAGAATCTCCACAATATGAGCTTTATTTCCATAACATTTTAATTACTGGTGTGTGGGATAAATTGGCAGTACTGGTCATAACTACCATTCAGAAGGGATGTTCAATACTGGCTTTTTTGTACGGATATCCAGTATACCGATATTGTCCAACTATCCTTAAAGGGGAATAAAGCTTTTTTTTTTTATCTGGGATTTGTTTTAATATGTCCTTTCATATATGTGAGTGATGGAGAAAGTAATTTTCAAGATAGCTCCAGTATTTAGCCAGGCATGCAGTCTAGCAGCAGCCTAGCAGCTCAGCTAATGATAAGTATCTCAGGACGCTGGAAATCAAGGGCCAATTCAAATTCCTATCTTAACCCTCAGTCTTAACCCTCAACCCCTCAATCTTAGTAGCCCTTAAAACCAAGTGTTAAGGGCTATTTTGTGACTTAGAAATGGTACACCCCTTGCATGCAGATACGTCTTCAAACTGTGGGGGGCAGCGTTATGCCAAAGCGGCATTCAGTCTGTCTATTCAGAAGAAGAAGAAGAAGAAGAAGAAGAATTTACTTGATTTACTTCTATTTACACTGTTAACCTTGTCTGTTTAATCATAAACTACAATCGCAGCCACCATGGACAAATTCAGCTGTCACCGCATACCACGGCTTATTGAAAGGTAAACACCAACTATAACGAAGGTTACGTAGGTAACTGTGGTTCTGTGAATTCCTTGATGACTGGCAGTCAGCTGGCCGACACGTCACCTGATTGACAGGATTGACGGAGAATCAACATTGAGGGTGATTCGGTCCTCAAAGTTGCCCCTTAACTTAATGTTCTGAGAATCGGGACAGCATTTGCACTTCGCAGGAGTGCACATTTTTGAGATTGAGGGTTAAGATTGAGGGTTAAGACAGGAATTGGAATTCACCCCAAATCTCATTCTGAAATTGCGTGATAACCCGCGTCATGACACCAGTGGGGCATTCTGCTATCTGCCTCAGGTGAAGAGGTAATGTAGATACTTTTGTTCATTTTTGCTCTCTAGTATGTTGTCGGACACTCGTTGAGTGTCAGTGTGGAAAAAAGCACGTTTTTAAGGTGAACTGAGACACGGGGGCCAGTTGCCCCATACGTATCATTAGCTGGGCTGCTAGGCTGCCTGCTCAGCTAAATACTGGAGCTATCTTGAAAATTCCTTTCTCCATCACTCACATATATGAAAGGACATATGAAAACAGACCCCAGGTTCAAAAAAAGCAAAATTCCCCTTTAACTCAGCCAGAGGAGTTCATTTTGGAAATCTGGCTCACATGACTCTAAAAGGAATGCTGGGATATGAAGTTCCTCCAGAATAACAGGGACTTTATTACGTGCTGGACCAGTGCTAATGGAACAAGATTTCACAATATTTCATAACAGAACAACAAGATCTTGCAAGATTTCAATAGTGAAATGCTAAAAAAAAAAAAAAAAACTATACCAATTTTTTCTGATATCTTTTTATATTTTAATGACAGTATCAGCCAATAATATCGGTAGGGCGATAATATCGGACATCTTTATTGTCCAGTTTATTAACCTAAGTCAGAGTTCTCTGTCAAAATTACCCACAAACACATGTTTAGATCTTTTCTTGTATTCTGAAATCTAATACACAGTTGGTACAGAAAGTATTCAGACCCCTTTAAACTTTTCACTTTTTGTTTCATTGCAGCCATTTGCCAAAATAAAAAAAGTTAATTCTAATTCTCATTGATGTACACTGAGCACCCCATCTTGACGGAAAAAAAACTAAAAATGTAGAAATTTTTGCAAATTCATTAAAAAAGAAAAACTGAAATATCACATGGTCATAAGTATTCAGACCCTTTGCTCAGTACTGAGTAGAAATACCCTTTTGAGCTACTACAGCCATGAGTCTTCCTGTGAATGATGCAACAAGTGTTTCACACCTGGATTTGGGGATCGTCTGCCATTCTTCCTTGCAAATCATCTCCAGTTCTGTCAGGTTGGATAATGAATGTTGGTGGACAGCCATTTTCAGGTCTCTCCAGAGATGCTCAGTTGGGTTTAAGTCAGAGTTCTGGCTGGGCCAGTCAAGAATGGTCACAGAGTTGTTGTGAAGCCACTACTTTGTTATTTTAGCTGTGTGCTGAATCATTGTCTTATTGGAAGGCAAATCTTCGGCCCAGACTGAGGTCTTCAGCACTCTGGAAGAGGTTTTTCTTCCAGGATCTCTCTTTAATTGGTCGCATTCATCTTTCCTTCAATTGCAACCAGTCTTCCTGTCCCTGCAGCTGAAAAAAAAAAAAACATAGCATGATGCTGCCACCACCATGTTTCACTGTTGGGATGGTATTAAGCATGTGATGAGCAGTACCTGGTTTTCTCCACACATACTGCTTAGAATTAACTCCAAAAAGTTCAGTCTTGGTCTCATCAGACCAGAGAATCTTATTTCTCACAGTCTGGGAGTTCTTCATGTGTTTTTTGGCCAACTCTATGCAGGCTTTCATATGTCTGCACTGAGGAGAGGCTTCCATTGGGCCATTCTGCCATAAAGCCCTGACTGGTGGAGACTGCAGTGATAGTTGACTTTGTGGAACTTTCTCTCATCTCCCTACTGCATCTCTGGAGCTCAGCCACAGTGATCTTTGGGTTCTTCTTTACTCTCTCACCAAGACTTTTCTCCCATGATTGTTCAGTTTGGCTGGACGGCCGGGTCTAGGAAGAGTTCTAGTCATCCCAAACGTCTTCCATTTAAGGACTATGGAGGCCACGGTGCTCTAAGGAGCCTTTAGTGCTGCAAAAAAATTGTGTAACCTTGTCCAGATCTGTGCCTTGCCACAATTCTGTCTCTGAGCTCCTTGGACAGTTCCTTAGACCTTGTGATCCTCATTTGCTCTGACATGCACTGTGAGCTGTAAGGTCTTATATAGACAGGTGTGTGTCTTTCCTAATCAAGTCCAATCAGTTTAATTAAACACAGCTGGACTCCAATGAAGGAGTAGAACCATCTCAAAGAGGATCAGAAGAAATGGACAATCTGTGAGTTTAATATGAGTGTCACTGCAAAGGGTCTGAATACTTATGACCATGTAATTTTTCAGTTTTTCTTTTTTAATAAATTTGCAAAAATTTCTACATTTATAGTTTTTTCTGTCAAGATGGTGTGCTGAATGTACATTAATGAGAATTAGAATTAACTTTTTGATTTTGGCAAATGGCTGCAATGAAACAAAAAGTGAAAAGTTTAAAGGGGTCTGAATACTTTCCGTACCAACTGTAAGCAGAATATCTAAGCTCACCGTCCTTCAGACACGATGCTGTTGATCGGCCTCTTTACACAGAGCGCCATGCTGTTCAGCGTTTTACACAGTCATCCTCATTAAGTTTAATATTCCCATGAAACTTTGAAAACATCTCCATATATCTATCCTCATGAGCCTTAGACTCTTTCATTTTAAATCTGTTGCTTTGATAAACTTATGAATCAATCAGGTGTGATAACTGCTCGCTGTCTGGTAAAGCCTCCAGAGGAAGCATGGGGATGCACCGAACCACCGTCCCGCCATATTTTATGATGCATCGTGTAATCGGATATAAAATCTGCTCTTTCTGTTATTCTCTCAGAAATGCATTGCAACACCTCAGTACACTGTTGCCAGGTAGTTTTCCAGAAGTCTGCTCTGGACTCAGCTTTCAGAAGATTACGTTACCGTGCAGATGCATAAAACTTTGGGATGCAACTCAAATTTTAAATGACTTCCATTTTATCAATTTTTATTGAGCAAATGGCTTCCACTGTGCAAGTTATAAATATGTCAGCACTAGTTATTTGATTCTGGATGTGCATGCTAATGTAAAAAAAAGCAGTCATGGTCATTGGCCATCTACCATGGAAATGCTGCAGCAAAAAGGACGGGGAGGAAAAATCAAGTCAAAATTTAAAAATAAGTAAAAGAGTGCAGGCTGTTTGGATGGGTAGATTAATGGGTTAATCAGATATACTACCCAGTAACTAAAGCACAAGCAGATCTGATGATCTCCATTTATGTATTCCTTAATGAATGTGTTGCAGGTGGAAGTTTTTCTTGAAAGTGAGAAAGTTTCAGCCTCATTCTGTCAGATTCAATGCTGGTTGCTTTAAATGCCCTTGGCACTAAATAAAGAACCAACATAAAACTATTTCAAATAGTAAATAGTGGTATGTATAAGGAAAAAGTGAAGGCTTTTTCACTTCCTCTCATTGAGACTCTATAATTCCAGCTGTCTAGTGACATGTGCAGGATGTGGAAAGAAGCAGGAACACAATGTGATTAATTTCAGCGAATGTGATAAATCACAAACTAAGGATCCCATGTTCTTATGAGAAAACGTCAAATATTTTATGTGCTGCTTTCTCGCTGAAATTAGCAGGTCCTCATGTGTTTTTCAAATGCAGGTCGACCCTCTTTACAATTGGCATTTGGCAAAAAAACAGCCAGGTCTCATTCCCCGCTAGCGACGCTAGCAAGCTACGTGGCCTTTGACCCCACCGTGACGCCATCACGCTTGCTTCGCATTGATGATGTCATCAGTGTGACAGAAATGAGTCTGTGACAGTTTTTATCAATAGCACTGTCTCGTTGGATCTCTTTCGTGGATGATTAGTAGGTCTCAGATTTCTCTATGCCATGTCAATCGAACACATCAAATATGATGTGCGACGTTCAACATCCAACATCATCACATAAATTCACATCTTAAAGGCAGGGTGGATGATGTTTTCCAGGAGCTTTTTTTGCTATATTGTTTAAAATCTCCTTCATACCCCAATTGCAGACAATTAATTAAATGCTCTGACATGAAAATAAAAAATTTAGTCACCTGTGGAACGGACAGGACCGAAAAAACCCAATCCAACTGTCTTGAACGGCCCGTGCTTATTGATTGAATGATAAGATAAGATAAAAAAAGATAAGAAAATCTTTATTGTCCCCGAGGGGCAATTTGTTTTGCAGCTGTAGTCCGTACATACACAGAACCAAGCAAACAAAAAGAAAAACATACTGACTTGTGGATTACATTACATCATGCACATCATGCAGATAAAAAAAGAGAAAAAAGTAAGAATAAATACAAATAAAACAACACTGTATACTTTAAAAAAAAAAAAAAAAAATGCGAGGGGCAGAAATTGTCTATGATTTATTTCAAAAGCCCATGATTATATGTCTATCAAACTCCAAGGCCGTTTGTCTCTCCACCCCCGCCGCCCGCCGCACACATGCTCGCTCACTCGCAACTCGCTCAGAATGCTCGCTGCCGTTAAGCTTTCTTTGCAGCGGTTTGCTTTAAAATGCCCCGAAAAAAGAAATGATGTGGATCAAGTCATGGAGGTGTTGGCGTTTGCAGTGTGGATGTTTTAGAGCGCAGGAGTTGGAGGTGAGCAAATTAACACTTAACACACAACGTGGTTCCACAGGTGTTTAGGCTAACGGGCTATCCACTCGGCTGGTAAGCTGTCATGCATGACTCCAGTAAGTTTCAGGTATTTGACGTGTTTTAGCCTGCTGCTGGATGTTTTCCCCTTGACCAGGATGTTGTTCCCACATCGTGGGTTTGATCAATACATTTAATTTGATCGGGATAGCACCTTCTGGACTGAGAAACTCGCAGACGACCGTGTTATATTTATCTCTGATTGTCTCCAGCAGATTGGCAACCAACGTGACTTACTAGTGTTTATCTGGTGTATCTGTTTAGCCTCTAGGGACACACGGCTACCTTACTCCATGTTAAAGCAGTAGCTTTTACTTAATATTATGCCGCTGTCTTGTAGCTAACTACTGTGCTATGTGGTGTTAGCGCCTTACCTTGGAATAAACAGTTTGCCCAGCTTCGTGTTCAGCCTCATGCAGCTGCGAGTGAGGTCTTCCACGCTGTTTAATCAATCTTTCACGCCATTTAATCCATATTCCACACCGTTTAGTCCATATTCCACATCTCTCCGCTTGTGTTTTGGGGGTTTTGAGAAGGCAAAAAATACAATATCACCCAAACATTATGGATATCTGTCATCAGACTTGAGAATCGTGTCTATGCCCCGTCTATGGAAGTGAAGTTTGCCGGAAAGTCCTTTCCCTAGTTACGGTTGCTAACGTATGATTGGTCAGCAGCAGTTCTGGGTTGGGGCTGGCGAAGGGTCAATTACACATGTCCAGAGACGCTCCCCCGGCAATGGCGGATGGTCTATTGAGTTGCTTTGTAAAATAAATTTGATAAGATATTTACTTTACAGGAATCAGTCTCTCCACTCAGCTTTTGTCTGAATATAATGATCTTTTGCTGATTCAGGGACTGTAAAAAAGATGTTTCTGCAGAGATGTTCTTTGCATGAGGTACAAATGTTATTTTGTTTATTTTGAACATGTAATGAGCAAAGTAAATAATACATTAATGGACAGTCACAAGAAAATAACTTAAGAATAAAGAAAGGAGAAAAGACAGACAAAAAATTTAAAACAACACACTAATTGAATTCCATGTCGGGAAAGAGATATAGAGATATTATCTCACCCCTTTATATTATCAATAATTGTACAGTATTTGGCTTCCTATCAATATAATAGTTTTTATCATTATTATTATCACCAATAATAATGACAAACAATAACAATAACCATAGTAAAATAGCACAATAAAGGTAAGAAATCATCACTTAAAGGTTATTAAACAGTGTACAGCTGGTGAATTGTTCAATAAAGAGTTGATATTCTGTGTAGGTGTTGATGAGTTTACGTCGGTTTGGCTTCTACAACCCAGGTTTACTATCACAAATAGCTTTGATCAAATACTGAAAAGCAAAGCTCAGAAATTCAGACATAAAGAGATAAAATAAAGTAAAAAGCGGTGCAGTTCACTCACTTCTGTGTGGAGGTTTTAGTCTCACAGATTGTTTTGAGTTTTTGGTGTTTATGTTCTTAAACATTTTCCATTAAAAAGAGTGAAAATTCTCCAGTGGAAACTTGTTCCAATGAAAGCTGTTGGAGTAAAACAAACCAAATTTCATTCATCCATCCCGCAGCGAAGCGGGGGCAGATATGTCAGAGGCTAATATCACTCAGCCGCGCCACTTAAAATCTCAACCATCTGTCTGGCATGCAACCAAAGGAATATGTGCTTTTGTAATTTGGACAAGCTGAAACTTCGAGTGCTGTAAAAATACAATAAACGGCTACAACGACTGCTACAGAGGAGGGTGTCTTTTTTTCTGTCACAGTTTGCTCAGGGGAAATATGAATGTAAATTTCAATCGACTTTTCTTTGTCATAACTTCACACTACAGAATAATGAATTCACAACAAATTCTTAGATTTGCCACACCCTAGAAATAATATAGACTATGAAAACTTTTGGGCTTTTTTTTTGTCTTTTGCAAGATTTAATTTACAAAAGAAACCAATTCTATTAACCCGCCCCACCTTGGAGGTCCCTGCAGGGACCGGGCTGTATATTGTTATTAAAAAACAACCTGCCACCATTTGTAGAAGGTTACTGAGCATGGCATATTGAGTGAAGGGACAACTTAGTACCGTTTTACTTTTCTGGGTCTACGTACCATTTTCTTTTTTTCTTTATTCATTGATTTCTTTTATTACTGTTACATTTGTTCGCATAGATACAGATCAAAAGACTGGCACATTAAAAGGATTGTATTCACTCTCAGCGTAGCTTTGCTGGGGTTTAAATCTCCTTCTGGCCTACTGTTTGGAATGTTTAACCAAAACATAATACTTTGCATTTCTGGCACACACCAGTATAAAACTGCTTTAGGTGAGGGACCTCGAACCCCAACCCTCAAGGGCCGAAGCCCTGCAGGTTTTAGATGTTTCCTGCTCCAACACACTGAATGCACATCAAATGGATCCAACAGCTTCTTGTCAGGTTCTGTACAATGTTCCATCAATCTGAATCAGGAGTGTTGACTCAGAATCAGAATAGGTCTTTATTGCCAAATAAGTTTGCACATCCAAAGAAAATTGTCTTGGAGTGGTGGTGCAAAAAAAAAAAAAAAAACAAGAAAAAGAAGAAAGAAAAAGACAAAACACATAGGGCCGGATGATCAAGATCCAAATTTGTGTGTAGTAATTTGCCCACGCAATCTGGAATTTTGCACGAAGGGCTGAACCACAGTTTGCGAGTGATTTACCAAGAATGAAGGCGCAAATGACAGCAGGTGCAAACGTGTTGGAAACGGCCTTATATTAATTAGGTTTTGCGTGTTTCGAGGATTGCAGCGTGGCAAATTGCGAGAGACGACAGCGCAAAAGGAAATATGACACCAGATGAGGATGGAGATGTTAGGAGGACGGAATAAACTAAAATAATTTAAAATAAGTATGATAAAAATAAAAAGTAATACAACAAGTATCTGTGCAAAGCTTCAGAAGTGGCCAATTTATGAGGACATGGATCAGGAGTTGCTGAACAAATGAAAGTGTCTGCAGCTCCAACTTGGTCTCTCTTACGAAGGAGGTGTGCACTTTGGCACAATGCCAACAGCTTCAGAGCTTGCGCTGCCAGGTGATCCTGTCCAGATGCTGAAATCCAAGTTAAAACGTGACATTGGCAAAAGGGGGGAAAAAAAGACAATTAATGCAGCTTTAGTCATTATTAAGCTGCACAGTGGCTGCAAACTTTCATTAATACAGAATATTTTACACCTGTGTTAAATAGTGGTTTGCTGTACTGATTTTTATTGAATTAACAATGAGAACTAAATACGCTGCCCTCACTGCTCATAAAAGATGATTTTGAATCAGATGTGTGCGTGTCCAGGATTGTCCCTCTCAGAAGTTGCAGCCTTTTGTGCACAAAGCTGCAAGTTTGTGCTTTTCAAATGTACTAAAATAAACACAAAAAACCAGCAAGGCAATGTGTCTCACGGTTGATGAATTGCCATGCAAGGGCTAAATTAATACATCTTCATTTTCTCCTCCCATTACACGCACTTTTGTGTGTAAACGCCCCATATTGCATATTCATTGCAGAAAAAGTACTAAATGGATAAGAGGTGCTATTTAACACGTTTTAAAGACCAAACCCTTTTAGCACGCTGTTAGATCAGTTTGTACATTTTTTTGAGTGTGCAATGAGATAGCTCACGTTTTTATATAATTAAACCTTAGATCTGGCCCAAAGACACACAAAACTATACAGTGAGAATAAAAAAATCCACATCTGTGTAAAATAAATAAATGAATAAGTGAATAAAAAAACACACACACGTTCATATATATATATACAGCTAAAGAACAGTGTGCAGAGAGCTTCATGGAATGGGTTTCCATGGTCGAGCAGCCGCATCTAATCTGCCAATCTGATGGAGGAGTCTAGGTTTGGTGGTTGCCAGGAGAACTGTACTTTATTGTGCCAAATGTAAAGTTTGGTGGAGGGGGGGTTACAGATGCGGGCATTAAAAAAAGTTCCGCCTTTTTCTGCCAGAAGTGGTGCAGTAATGGTGCAGTAATGGTGCACTATCACTGGCTGAACGATTTGTTCCACGAATAAGTCATCACGCACGGTGTCCAAACTTGGTGTGTGGAAACGTCCTTGGTGCGGGCATTCATTTATGCTCTGAAACCGTTTCCCCTGGGCACACAGGTATTTCTCTGTGCGACTGAATTAGCAAACAAGTCGCTGGTAAGTGGCTGATAAGTGGCTGGCAGTCGGCAGAAAGGGGAACTTTTTCATGCCCGCATCTGTAAGAGGATGACCACTGGATGACCCATGAGATATGTCACACAACTAACCATTTGGGAGGGGCACAAACACCAAATTATGTCATTTTAGGGTTTGTGGCTCAAAAAGTTTGATAACTACTGCAAATTTTCTGTTTGGTGTGTTTCTCTAAATAAAGAGTAATCTGTTCCACTCTTTAAGCACCAACCAAGAACCCTCACTGGAAATCAGCATTACCCAGAAATTGTGTTCCAATCAGGGCCATGCTGAGCTGGAGCCCATGAAACATCTATATTTAACCTTTCTCTCTATGAATGAACTGGTGACGAAAGTTTCTAAAGCAATGGTGGTGATTTACTTCTGGACTTTCTGAGCTGGCGTAGTGTACAGCCTGTGTACGAGCATCTGAAGCTGACGATCTGTAGAGATCTGTCAAAGATAAAACTGCATCAGGAGAATTAAAAGGAAGTAAAATCCGGACCTCACAGGCAGAAACATATCCATGTCATGACACCCTCCCACTCCCTTGTTAACTAAAACTAAACTGATATCCTGATGTCCAACCTCTTCCACTTACTCAGGAACAAACTGATATATTCGCTGTATGCTCGTCCCCAAGTACGTATTAGAGGTTTGGGGCCAGCTCAGGAACATGTCTCAAACCACATCTTGCATTTTGTTTGCTTTGGCCTGAGACACATCTGTCAGCAGCTTCACTAACAAAAGCCAGCACCTCACAAAGTACGATGGGGAATCAGGATAACAGTAACAACTAAATGGATGTTCAGGTCAAGCTCACTCAAACAAACACATCAGTCTATTTCACAAACTGGCCAGGTTAAAGAGTTAGACGTAACATACTGCAGATCAAAAATGAGATCAGTGTGTTTAACCCCAGCCGGGAGTTTGTTGTATGACTCAGCGTAATGTGAATGGTGTCTCTCTTGGGCGATAGTATGAAGTTTGACTGACATTGGAGAGAGAGAGAGAGAGAGAGAGAGAAAGAAAGAAAGAAAGAAAGAAAGAAAGAAAGAAAGAAAGAAAGAAAGAAAATGCTGGGAGTATGACTTCCTCTCTTGTCTCTGTTTCACTCAAACACCTGGCAGCAATTGAAAAATAACTTTATTACTTACAAAAAGGAGGAAAAGAATCAGTTTTTATCTGTCATACAAACTGTCAACCAGAAAAACAACACACACTTTCTCTCTCTCTTTCTCGCTCAGCCTACTGACAAATATAAAAACTTATCTGTTGCACTCAGCTTTACTTTGATGATTAAATTCTTTGTCCTCTACAGCAAACTGACCATGTTACTGACAAACACTCAGACCAAAGACTGTAAAAAACTGGACATAGTGTCCAGTCACGTCTGAAGAGCTGAAAGTGAAGCCAGTTGGGCATTTCCCAACGTCGCCATCTTGCTGTGTCACGTGTGTCGTCACTCCTGGAAAATACTAAAATGGGTGAAGACAGGGCTGCTCCGAGTCGCGGGGCAAATGATAAACAGCCAAGCTAATTGCATTGGATGTCTATGCTGGATAGTCTGATAGACCGTCTGCAAGTGAACCTAGACCCCCAGCTTTCAGGCGGAGCAGAGTCCATTTCTTTGGTGCGCACCAGAGTACGGTTGGTGTTCAGACTGCACCAAACGAAACGGACTATCCATGGAAACAGACCACGGCCCGTTTGAGGCGGAACAACTGCCAGAGGGTGAATGCACCCTAAGACACGCTCAAACTTGCTGTTAACCAGCTAAAAACTGCTGTTGTGCAACTCTGCTACAGACTGAGGCCTTCCTGGGAACAAGCAGGGAGCTAACTATTAGCCTCCATGGCTGAAATCTGCACCCGGTCTGCCACCTGTCAATCAAAATGACACACCCCTAATTATGCGTAATCTAAAAGGATGAGTCATAAAAAAAAGTTTTTACCCCTGTCACAGTTTACATGAAGGTAAACTTGACCTAGTAAACCTAAAATTATGTTTTGAACCAAGCTGGAAACATGTTTATTTCTGCTGTAAAGTTGGCCTTTTTAACAAAGGAGTCTATGGGGATTTGCTCTGTTTTGAAGCGAGACCCTAGTGGATGAGGAGAGAACTGCAAATATTTAAAGGTTGAATATGAAAATTTTTTATTAAAGGAGTTAAGCGCAAGTTCCAGCTTTTTTCTAGAAGTTCGCCCCCTCTGGCTACAAGTGGAAGTGACGCTAATGTCGTGCACATTCATGAGCTGCTTTGACTGCATTGGTCTTTCGTTTAACCCACATTACACTCAGTCTGAGCCCAGAGTTAGAGACACAAAGTCTTCTGAGGTAATAAAGTTTTAAATCTGCAAATTGATCGTTTACTCGGTTTGATTGTTGAGTAAACTGACTAACTGTATGCTAACGGTAGCAACATGCTAACGCTGGCTTGTAGATCAAATATCCACATTCACAGGCTGAGACCACGATTACCTTATAAAATTACCGCGTCAACTAAATGCAGCAAGTGGCCAGAGTGCATCTCTTCCCCAGGAACAGTCATATGGCTGTCATATTGCCACATTTCCATGCTAAAAACTTAGCATTGCAATATTATGCATCCTTATTTCTGTCATACATCACATTTACCTTGTTAGTAAAAAGAAAGCCAACTGCAGGACTGTTTTATTCCCAGAGCAGGTCGGAGCTCCCTCCTATTTAACAAAAAAAGAAAGAAAGAAAAAAGCTGCTAGGTTGTTTACTTCTAACTCCGGCGCCAGTCAGACTCCAGTTTGATTCTCTTTGTTTCACAAGACAAAACTTTTCTTCTTTTTCTTTCTGGAGTCTGAGTTGGGGTTTGAGAGACACTTGTCAGCCATGTTTTAGCAGCAGTCAGTGTTGTCTCAACATGCACGGACCTGCGGTGGCGGAATACGACAGCCAGACGAACAAGAACAAGTAGCTCGTTTCCCCAATAAGCGCTTCGTACCCGAAACTCTTGGATTGAGCATTCGGAAACAGTATTAGAGACCACCACAAAGAAGAAAGATCAACTCATTCTACACATCAGGCAGTTGTTAGAGCGTGTGGAGGAAAGAAAATAACAGTATTTAACATATAAACTTGCACAATGCACCTTTAATAGCTATATTTAAAAATATATCTCCACGAGGTGTTTGGAGGGGTGCAACATTTTCTTAAATTATATTCAGCCTGAAAATAAATGTAAAATCAACTTTAACTGGTTCGACAATGGTGTTATGTTTACATCTACAAGCCAATACACGCCACATTGCGGGTTGCCAAATACGAACTCTATGTGGTAATAATATGTTGGGCACAGTGGGAAACAGTGGAGTCAACAAGTCAAGCAGCTGCTTCAGAGCCCCGGAGATAATAAAGAAATGGTTCATGTCAAGGATTTGCACATAATTATAATATGTTACTTCAACTTAAAAAAATTAAGTTAATCATAGCTTGTTGTTCATGTTACTTAAATGAATTGTGTTCATGCAACACAAACAAATTGTTTGAATAATATGAGACAAAATCATGTTAACTGAACATGAATTTTTTAAGTAAAGTCAACAACTGCTCTGATTCAGTTTTTTTCAGTGTAATATGATGATATTGACAGCCCTAAAATCCCCAAATTATTTGGTAATTGTAGACTACTTTTGTTTTTTACAATGATCTGGTAAAGTTATCCTGTGACCCCCAGTTTGTGAACCATTGCTCTAAAGAATACAGACTGATGTAGAGATAATTGAAGGACACGAGTGTTTCCAAATAAATCAGAAAAAGACAATATGGATCCTAATACCATGACAGTATTTCTGTAGACCAGAAAAACTAGCAAAAACTAAAGTTTGGAGTTAATAAAAGATTTGTGTTTCAGTCTTGTGATAAACTATATCAGCAAATTCCCTGTACAGATGTTTATCAGGTTTTTACTTTGGGTTTGGCTTCATGGCCAATCACAGGCTGCATCTTCATCCAAATTGCTCTTTTAATTATTGACGAAATTTATGAGATTATTTGCCAAATATACACAATAACAGAGAAAATAAATTAAGCTACAACATATTTCATTATTTGTTGCAGAAAAACAATTTGTTTTTCCACATTGACTCATGAAATATTCCTCGAAAGTAAACAAGGTCACGGTGAGCTGCTGATTTGGGGTCACGTCTCCAGACTTAATGAGCTGAAATTTGTCCTCTGAGAAATGTCAGGAGAGGCCAAAGCAGGACAATCCAACATGGGAAATACTACATTATCAAGTTCAGCAAATTCAGAAGAAACCTGATAATAAACATTATAGTAATCATTTCCCTGCATGCTCACCCTTTATTATAATGTCTTTTTTAATTTAAGCAGCATATTGATGATGCGGAGGAACAAAGCAGAGTTATGTGACGATACATGTTAGTCAAAGGGCAAATTTCTCAATGGCACCCCCCTATCAACAGCTAAACTGGAATCCATCTTGCATCCAGTACTTTGAGCTTATCTTATCTCCCATTCTGTCCTTTCCTCTCTTTCTTTCCGTGTCTTCTCCTGATAATGTTTTCTTGCGCTTCTTTGCCGAATTTACCAAAACACTCGGCAAGTGAATATCTGTTCCCTAGCAGGTGACAGTGTGTGCAACCAATACTTGGCTACAACGTCACTCTGCATCCCGGATGGAAAAAGCTATATAGTGCTGTTTCTGTGCCTCTGGATGTTGCTGGGTAGAGACAGCCTGAGAAATGTGCGTAATGAATGTTGGTGTGCCATTGAAAGAAGTCTGAAACGCATATTTTTAAGGTCCAAAAGTTACATTGTGGGTCTTTAAAGGAGTACAGCACAAGTTCCATCTTTATTCCAGAAGTTCGCCCCCTCTGGCAACAAGTGGAAGTGTCGTGGACATGCATGAGCTGCTTCGACTGCGTTGGTCTTTATTAGTTTAACCCACATTACAGTCTGTCTGAGCCCAGAGTTAGAGTCAAGATGTCTACTGAAGTAATAAAGTTATAAATCTGCAAGATGTTTACGGCTTGATTGTTGAGTAAACTGGCAGACTGTATGCTAACGGTAACAACAGGCTAACGGTGGCTTGTAGTTCAAATATCCAAATTCAGAGGCTGAGACCACGATTACCTTATAAAATTACTGGATCAACTAAATTTAACAAGTGGCTAGAGTTTTATCTTCCCCGGGAACAGTCACATGTCTGCCATACTGCCACATTTACATGCTAAAAACTTAGCATTGCAATATTGTGCATCCTTATTTCCGTCATTCATCACATTTACCTTGTTAGCGAGAAGAAAGCCAACTGTGAGTCCAGTTTTATTCCCACCGTGGATCGTAGCTCCCTCCAATTAAAAAAAAAAAGAAAAAAAAGCTGCTCCGTTGTTTACTCCTGTCTTACTCCGGTGACGGTGTTGTGGGGACCGGTCAGACTCCAGTTTGGTTCTCTTCATCTCACAAGACAAAACTTTTCTTCTTTGTCTTACTGGAGTCTGTGTTGGGGTTTGAGAGGCACTCGTTCCCCATGTTTTAGCAGCAGTCAGTGTTGTCTCAACATGTGCGGACCTGTGGTGGTGGAATACGACACTGATGCAGCCAGACAAATGAGAACACGTAGCTTGTCTCTCCAGTTAGCGCCCCCTTGAGGCTTTGTATCCAAAACTCTCATATTGAGGATTCAGTAGTATTAAGAGACCACCGCAGTGAAGAAAGATCAGCTCATTCTGCACATCAGGCAATTGTAAGAGCATGTGGAGGAAAAAATTCACCTGTAAAACATGATGTTAGAAGTCAAGGAGAAACAAAAAATATAATTAAATACAAATTTAGCCAGAACAACTGTATCATTAAAACCAGCAAACAACCCAACACCTCCATCCAGTTACCATCCAATCTCAAACATGGATCTTGAAATAATCAGCAAAGCTCTCAGAAAAATAACCCCTCTCATTAAACATCATAAAGAATGTAAGATGAAATAACAACATGCCAAGTCCTTTTCCACACCTCATTTCTTTGTCAGGATGCAGCGCAAAGCAAAAGTAGTCTATGCTTTACCTGATGAGTAGTCGTATGCCTTCTGTGGAGGAGGTTGGTGAGGAAACTCTGGTACTGAGCCGACCATGAGAGGGATGGTGGTGGCTTAAACAAGTG
Source organism: Atherinomorus stipes (assembly GCA_023101725.1). Taxonomy (NCBI): domain Eukaryota; kingdom Metazoa; phylum Chordata; class Actinopteri; order Atheriniformes; family Atherinidae; genus Atherinomorus; species Atherinomorus stipes. The sequence goes on along the minus strand of JALJCO010001260.1, from coordinate 610,583 downwards.
TTTATCACTGAAAATGGCTTACTCTGTATCTCTTCAGAATAAATATGATTGATAAACTAAAAATCCCATCCTTGGGATGTCAATTGGAACATCCAAAGGCAAAGCATGTGCCATTATTATTATATTTTTATGGGCAAAAGGCCAGCAGTAGCAACATCCATGGCAGTAGGCCCAGTTTGTTGATCTTTTTGCCACCCATGAACATTGTCCAAATGCCTGTCCTGACCGAACGGTATATCTAGCACATTTAATCTGCGTCAGCTACGCAGGCCCGACCTGATGCAGATGCCACATGAGTATAAATCCAGCTCAACTCAGGCTTTAGAATGATAAACACATCTTTCTCCAACTAAATATGTAAAATTGACAACAGAAACCATTTTTAACCCATCTGAACTGACAAATGTTTATTTCACCATCACATTCAAATGGAAAAATCAATGTCTTTAGTTTGCAATGAGTGGGTGTTTGAAGATCACAATTTGAGACGGCATTGCATCGAGACACATCAGACATTTCATGCAAACATCCCGAGGGATCCCAGGAGAGAGCTGGGGAAGTGCAGTTTGATTGCATCTTACAACTGGAGCTGGAGTAGGGTCAAACCTCAGCATAGGAGAGCTACGGCAGCATCCCCCTCACTGGATACTGGCGAAGAAAAAGAGGCCATTTATGGACTGGGAAACAGTCTATGAACACTGTGTTGTAATAAATGACAACAAAATTAAAACAAGTGGAAAATCTGCCATTAGAAAATGTTTACTTTTGTCTGCTACTGATAATCTGGACCAACTGAATATGTGATTGAGTAGCCTTGACTTTGCCTGTGTGTGTTTGCATACATGTGCGTGTGCACTAGCGTGTTGGCATGTGTCCAGTATAGGAGTTGGGGTGGCCTGAGTGATTGTATGACTCCCATACAGATTTTTTAGCCCAGTCTGGCCCAGAGTCAGTCTTCCTTGTCTTAAAAAGACAGCCAACTTTTCATCTAAGGTCTCAAATTTGATTTAAATTTGTCTTGATTTTTTACTTTTACTCATTCCAGGGAAGCGTTGGCCACATAGAACATGATGAGTAAAACACTCTCTCTCTCTCTCGTGGTTGACCCAACACAAATCTTGTGAAAGCACAAACTGCTGTACGGCACTCAGGTCCCCCTATCCTGACCTGCTTCCAGTGCTGGTTCGAAGCAGAACCAGACTAAAAACCAGTTCTTTAGCTTCCCACCATCTAAACACCGGCTCCTGGCTCTCAAAACCAACTCTTTGCTGGACCAGAATGAAGAACCGGTTCACATAGCTTGTGCTGCCTGGGCGCTGGGTGACGCAACACTGAGCCTCACGGCAGAATAGGCTCAATAATCACTTGTCAGGTTCATAAAAAGTAAATAAAAGTTTGTATTCTGACCTGACACCAGAGAAAAATTTAATCCACGGCACATTTAACCGTAAAACACGGGTAAAACGTCCCGCTGCAGGAAGCACAGGACCCTGCTTTGAGCAGCTGCTGCTACCAATGTAGCAAAGTAGCATCTACAAGCTAGTAAAATCTTAGAAATATATTTGGGGATCAAAATAGAGAAAAGACAGGTAGAGAAGACATCTGTGTGCTTCACCATGCAGGGGAAATTCTGACCTTTACAACAGTGAAAGGAGACCAGTAGGGGGAGCCTGAGCTGAAGTTACTGAGTTCTGCTTTAACTACAAATCCCGTCACAACTACTTGTTTTACGGTTTTAAGTTTTCTCTTTCAGTTTTTCTTATAAAAATCTCATCATGTCTGACAGCCTCAGTGTCATGGCTGGATAGACAGATATTAGCGTTGGCATGTTGGGAAGGTTACTTTGGTCAAGAAGGTACAGTTTCGATATCAGTTTGAGTACTGAGTTGTTTTAGTCTATTTTTAATGCAAGGGAATTTTAAATTACTAAATTAATCAAAAGGGTTTTGAATGTCTGGAATCATTTGAATGTTACTGGTAATGTATTATGTTGTTCTAAAATTTAATCAATAAATGTTTTTTAAAAAGGTCTTAAATTTAACGTGCTAAAACCGGCAAGAACCCTGTACTCTGCAGATCACCGCTAAAAAACTCAATTCTCATCATGTGAATCATAAATCTAAGCGTGGACGGTGTCACACAGGTTATAATAACCTTTAGAATAACTGATCTGAGATTGTTCCAGTGTTTCCAGTAGCATCATCTGTATTACTCTTAATTAAAACAATGGTCCAGTCCACACTACTGATGTGTTAGCACACACATACAAGTAGTAATAGACCACACACTGCAAAAACTCAAAATCTTACCAAGTATATTTGTCTAATTTCTAGTCAAAATATCTCATCACTCAATATGAGACAAAATCACCTAAAGATAAACATTTCACTGAGATATAGGAACTTGTTTTAAGACAATGGATCTTAGACATGTCTTATTTCAAGAAATCTTATCAAGAAAATTTAACTTATTTTAAGAGTGGCCAAGATTTTGTTGCTTTTCACAAGCTAAAAAAAATCTGCCAAATAGAACAAGGGAAATTTTCTTATTAAGATTTCTTCACATCAGACATATTCAAGATGCATTTGTCTCACAACAAGTTCCTACAGTATATCTCACTGAAATGTTTCTCTTTAGGTGATTATGTCTCATATTGAGGATGATGAGAAATTTTGACTAGAAATCAAATATACTTGGTAAGATTTTGAGTTTTTGCAGTGCAGTATTCAATAAATTCAGCAACTACTTTTACTTTTAATTCTTTGAATATGTGTGATGTGATATGTTTACTTTGAGAGCAGGGTATTTTTGTCTGTTTATTTATGCTTTTACTTCAGTGCAGTTTTTCAGTACTTCCATTACACTGTAAACTGCATTTTGGCAATTTTTGTTGTCCCAATGTATCATTTTATGTCAAATTAACTAGCTTATGGTATGATGTTGTTTCAAATTAAAATACCTAAACACATCTTAAACACACACACACAAAAACATTCCATTCAACTCAAAATTTTAAGGCAGCCCTTTAACTCATATTTTTAAGTTAAATATTTTACAGTGTACCACTTGTTTCTTCTGATATATTTGCTTGGAGAGAGAAGGGGTGGGGCTGTCAAGGGGGGCTATCTGATGACAATTAAAAATGTCACATCTTAACAGCTTAAGTAGAAAGCAACTAAGCTTCTCTCTGGTTCTTTGAGTGTTTTCCAGTTCTACCTAATTTCAGATGACATGTGAAACATCTTCAAGGACTGCAAGGAATTCAGCTTAAATGGTCAGTCCAAGAGGGGCCAGCAGGGGGGGGGGGGGGGCTTTGGGAGCATTCCTGATGGGCCGTTTAAAGTTCTGGCCAGCGTTTCATATTTGGGTCAAATAATGTTTTAAAAGAGAGAACTTATTTTTGTATATTAATATCAATCCAAAATGGATGGTCAAAAACGTTGGGAGGCAGAAAATCTCAGGTTTAAAAAGAAAACAAAAGAAACTTTACTCAGCGTCGCCACAACAAATAAAAACATGATATATGCAGACAATTGTGAAAAATACAGGTAAATAGAAAATATTTGGTAAGCAAAGGAGACAGAGCCGTGAGGATTAACTGCGACTGTGTCTCCAGCAAATTACAGGAATAACATCTGAGACATCTCAGGGTCCTGGTTTATGATGCCAGACCCAAACCTGAAGGATGACGGCGTAGTTGAGTGTTTTCAATAGAACAGCTCTTGAAATGAACACTTTTCTTCAAACATGCATATTCACAAGGGGTGTAACAATACATCGATCTATATCGATGTATCAATATAGATCTATGTGTCGATCGTAAATTGATGTAAAATCCCAAAACTGGCAAAAATTGATATCAAACCCATTTTTATTATAAAAAATGTGTTTATTTTGAAGTTTGTGCAGTGGATACATATGACACAGCGAGATTGTTCTACATATTGTATGTACTTCCACATAAAAGGGAACTAACAATTATGTTAAGAAACAAAAACCTTGTTTGTTACTCGTAATATTGTTTTGTATTGTTTTAAATCGATCAGTGAATCCTAAATCAAATAAAATTGAAATTGTATTGTGACTTAATTTGAGATATTGGCAAACATCCAATCGCCTATCCACTGTATCGATATAATATCGTATTGAGATCAAACCAGTGATTTACACCCCCCAATATTCACCCAAGTTTAAGACTAGCAGCTACTGGTGGGCGGATCAATACAAATATCAATACTATCGGTACCAATGTTGGTATGCATATCGATTGAATACTAGTGCAATTATATCAATACTTCAATGTAAGGCCTGAAAACTATCAGAATCTTCATTGCGTAATATGAAGAATAACATGTTTTCTTTAAGGATTTTGTTCACTGATATTCCCTAACTCAGCTTCTCTCACTAAGATGAAGCCAAACTCAGACTTTTAAAATAGCACCAGGTATGACTTTGTTTCTGTACACCTAATTATAAAATTGTGAATGTAAGTCTCTAAACTATCACAATATAAATAAGGACGATATGTGTGTTTTTGTGGATTCGGTTCACCTTGATGACAAGGTATCTACATGCCAAAATTCAGCTTCTCTCGTTGAGATTTTTATGGTATGAATAATAACTTGGTTGTGTTTAAATTAATGAGTTAAAAAAATAGTACTTAGATTGCACAGAATAATCTTTTTGCATAAATCTGTCAATTTGACAGCCCTATTAAAAAAGTATCAGTATCAATATTGGTATCAACAATACTAGCCCTTCATTTACTTGGTATCGGATCAATACCATATTTTGCAATACCGCACATCCCTACTAGCAGCAAACCACTGTAAAATTTTGAATGAAAAATCACTGAACCGAACCGATGAGAGCCGATTCCATCATCCCCTTTTCCTTTTCTCAGTATGGCAGGAATTTTTTAGGAGGATCGCTGATAGCTTTAAAGAGGCAGAAATTTTCTAGCCACGGTAAAGAAAGAGACGATCATGTCGCACTATGTGAAATAACAACTGTGTCTAAAGCTTTTAGGGCAATTTAATAGTAGCTCACCAGTTATTCAAAGGTAATCTGTAAGCTCCAAACTAAACAACATGCATAGAAATAGAAATGTTTTTAAGGTTACATTTAACGCTACTATAATAACGTGGCTCTATGGAGTCTAAATAAAATCTAAATGATATGTTCAGAGGCAATAAACAAGCAGAACTGGTTTCATTTGTGCATTTAACAGTGTACACTGAATGTGCTGCAGTAAAATCTAATATTATTGAAGGTAAATCAGAAGGTCAATAACTCACAAAAGATAATAAAAAGAAAGAAGCTCCTGGTTAAAATAAGGATAGATAGATAGATAGATAGATAGATAGATAGATAGATAGATAGATAGATAGATAGATAGATAGATAGATAGATAGATAGATAGAGCGAGCTTTGTGGGACTTGTATGGGCAAGGCTTGGACAGGGGCACATTGACCAGCCATGGAGGTTGAATGCCTCGGACTTCATTCAGTGACCGTGACACAATGTGGCCCCTGCTGTGTGAGCGGACGCCATGGAAACGTCCTACACCAGAGAGGAGCTGCAGAACTGCGGGGGGTTTACCGCTGTGACACAAAACGGCTCAGTGAGGAGAGTTTCTGGCATGAAATGACATTTGTCAGAGAGACACTGGTTCGGTGTCTGGGGGGTCAAACTGTGGAGCTCTTCAAGTGGATAAATCCTACCAAAAAGAATATAGCATTTACACTGGCCAGTCTGCACATTACGGGGAAACCATCACTAAAGCTGAAGGGACAGATGTGTTCAGAGTTTATCTTTGCTGCCATCACCAGTAGGTCATGTCATTTCTTTGTTCTCATACAAGGTGTTTGTTTATAGGACCTTCATATTTCATTGGAAACAACTTGAAAGCTTTTATGTGGTATGCCAAATGTGATTGGCATCAAATTTGATGGCAGAAAAGCAACTCTACTGTAGGAGAGACAACTTCTACAGTAAACTAGGGTTTTGAAGCAGAGCTGCGTGGGATCAGACATAACAATCAAAGACAATAAAAATAAGGAATCCTTACATTTCTAACCTTAGTGGTACCGTGGTCTTTCTGGGTATATAAAGTGGCTGTCTGATTGGCGATACTCTGCCATGGAACAGAATCAGACAGACACTGCTGGTCCTTGGGGGGTCCAGCAGAGCTGGGTTTCCCTGTGGAGTGTGCTGCTGCCCACTGAGTTTCCCATGACCGGTTATTTTCTAAATGCTTGGAAACACGATGGTTCATGAAGGCCAAGACACAATACACATGACAAGGCGTATCAAGGAGAGACAAAGTGCTCCAGTGTACAGTACACCGACAAATACACTCCTTTCTCTGTCTTAACCAATCTGTTTCTGGAAAAAAAATCTGGAAGGTAACAAAGGAAACTAAACACATTTGTAATATGCATTCTGTTTTTAAAAAATATAAAGAAGGTATCTAACATAGCAAGGATTAGGAAGGTCCGTAACCCCCACCAGCTGCACCCCGGATGCCGAGACATGGCAGCCCACTGCTCTCTGGTTAATCTAGAAATGGATAAAATAAAGAGACTGAATTTTCTCTAACTGGCTTAGAGCTTTGATTATTCAGTTTTATGTTTCTGATTCATGAACTAAAATTGAGTATTTGCTCTTCTCCTTCCTGCAGGTACATTTTGGACCAAACTCTGATCCTTTACTCTGTAAGACAAACAAAATCTCAGACAAAGAGACCTGCTAGCCCCTGGAGATCGGGACATAACGGTAAGGCTGGCATATACTTTCGATATGTGAGTATGTTCCACATTTTTCATCTATGAATGTTCACATTTCCGACTGAAACTATTATTTCATATTACCCAGAACATTAAGAACATTGCCTAGAATATTTACTCCGTACATTCCAATGATTGTTATAAGCTTAAAGTTCGCACTAAACTCGGCAAACACCCCTTTATGCATTTTGCACCTGCTGCTTGGAAATTATGACAGAGTACTCTGAACCTGATGTTCCTAGTTTCTCTTGCAACATTCAAAAGCCTTGCAAAGGACTCGGAATTAACCTCATATCATCATCGCTCTTGCTTCATATGATCGTCCCAAAGTCAACTCTAGCCTTCTAGATTGGATGTTGTATATTTTATGTGTTGTATGATTGGTGTTTTATTTTGCAACTCTTATTGGTTTGTTTATTGTAACTGTTGAAACGCAGTGTTTCAACCTGCTGTCTTGGCCAGGCTTCCCTTGGAGAGGAGATCATTGCATCTCAGTGGGACTGACCTGGTTAAATAAAGGCTAAATAAGATAGCAATACCTAAATTACAAGTCACAGTCTGAGCTCGGTGTCGGAGCCACGACATCATAGCGATTTCATTTGTAACCAGGTTTCACTGAGGTTTAAACTGTTCCTGGCGCTATGGTAACATGGACAATACATCATCTCATAGTAAAGGCTTCACACAGGTTTGCCTGTATATGGACACACAAAGTTCTTCACAAAACATCTGTGAAAACCTTAACAGCCATGACTTATGATGTGTTGAACAACGGTGTTGATAATTAAAACTATGCGAGTTTAGGTTCTGTAAAATCTTCGTATACTGGGTATGTTGATTGCATTTGCGTGGCTGATATTCTGAGACTGGATTGGATGGTGACGGCCACATTTTTTTTATTTTACTATCTAGTTAGACATGGATGTGTCACTACGATTCAATGCTCATTGGTTGTCCAATGTTACCATGAATAATCCTGTTGCTTTAGAAATCTTCAACACGGATTTGCCTTTTAGACACTCAGAATACTTACATGACCTCCTTGGTAACCGGCTCAGTAACCAATGAAAATGCTACTTATAAAAAGGAAGCCAGCCAACCAGCTGCATGGCCGCTTGGTTTGCTCGCCCAATCAAAATAGATTTTTTTTTTTTTTTTTTTTTACCAACATCTACACACATACGGTCGCCCTCAAAATTATTCATACCCTCCAGTTAAAGGAAAGGCTAAAGCCACAATAGTAATTCAAGTAAGAAACTAAAGAAACAACTAATAAATAAAAAATGTACAAAATTAGAATTTAGTGAAACAGAATGTTGCTTTTGAATTGTGGTTGAAAATGATAATTTGAAAAAAGTAAATAAACAAAACTCTTCTAGCCCAATTAGAGCACCTTTCCCATGAACAGTGGACCAAAAAACCTGTCTACAGGTGCATAAATCTGATTGGAACGTTAACAAAAACACCTGCAGTGATTGCCTGAAAATATTGTTCAACAAATTTTTAGCTTCGTAGCCCCATCAAGCTTGTTTACTTGTTTTTTTGTGTGTGTTTGTTTTTAATTTCTTTCAAACCCACAATTCCAAATCAATGTCATGATTTTCATAGAATTTTTATTTATTACTTTTGTCAGTTTCATCTTATTTCACTTGCATCTGAATTTTTCCTTCATTAATTTGAGGATATGGATAAATTTTGAGGATGACTGTATGCATGGGTGTCATTAGGTCTTTTTTTGGGAGTCTGAACTCCCCCATAAAATGCTCTGAAGCCCCCATATGATCATGAATTTATTGATTTCAGTATAGGCTTTAATGGTTGTGGTGTTGAGCTGTGCTCTTTTTTTATCACTGCTTCACATTTTCATCCCATTTTTCCCTCCAACTACAGCTGCACCTGAATGTAACACTGCAAATTTCTGATCTAAAAGGATATACAGGAAGGTTTTTGTTTTTTTTGTTTTTTTTAAGATGAAAGCAAGGAGTCACTAACTCCAGCTAGTTAACAGCATAAACTGCAGCTCCTTTCTGGTTTTACTGATAAATATTACTCACGTTTTACAAATAAAACCTGCTAGTCCTGTTTTAGCTGAAATCTTAGCATGATGTTGAGTTCTGTTTGGTTAGCTCTGAAAACAGAGCGAGGTCAGTTTGTTTTCTAGCTGTTATCAATAAAAAATGGAAAAAATCGGGACCGGGAGAAAGAGGACACAGACATCTGCTGAGGACTTGTGTCTGAAGGATTCAACTGGAAGTCTGACCGTTAAAAATGTGGAGTTATAATATTGAAGTATTTCAAACAAGTAAAATGGTGTTAGCCTGTCCAGTAGGAAGGGCATGGGGATCCAGGCTGCCCGGTGGTTCGACTCCCAGCTAATTCCCGGAGCAGAGACCGTGACCCACGGCAGACCATTGGCTGTTTGATTCCGCCAATAAGATCATGATAATGTTCTAACTTTACTAGAAACTTTAAATATACCAGGTATTATTGGTGAGCCACAGAAAGCCAAACATCAGGCCCCAACCTAACAATATTAATACCATTTCAAACAGTGAAATCATGAAACCCGTCCTCCAGTTTGGATTCACAGAGTCAACACCTAAGACCCACATGCACTGTCACCAACAGGGTCGCTGTTAACAGGTAAAGTAATAACAAACTATGTCAGTGTTCAAGTATTTGTAGGCTTAGGTTTTCAATAAGTTTTCAAATTGAGATATTGAGAATATTCACGATCAAACCAAAACTACAAACCAAAACTAAAGATGCCTTTTTCCTGAGATAATTTTGAAATGAAAATGATAAACAAGTGTCAAAATAACAGCATTTTTCTCATGTTGGCAGGCATCAGCTCAGGCTGCCCTCATATCATATAGATATTCTCACAGATACCCGGACAGATTCATCATGTAATCATTTATTTACGAGAATTCTCCTTATACTGATCCCTGTGCCAATAGTTGTGTATGATGTCTTTTTGCTTTCCTACATAATGGACTGCAGCTTGCAGACAAATTGGTTTTATGAATATATGTTTGAATAAGCAGCAATTTAAGTAAAAATTCTTGTCTGAATCAAATACAACTCAATAAACAAAGCCTTAAATGACACTGTGACTTAAATAAAGAAAAGATTTAGAACAAGGCCATTTTACACCGTTGTTCACTTCTGTAAACCACAGTGGGCCTCACCAGGTTATAAAGCAGATAAATAAAACCTCACATAAACAACACATTACATATCACTGCATAATTTATTTACGGTACCTCAAGCTTCACCAAAATGAAGAAGCATCAAGTGAAAGACTAAATACACCCCTCTATTCAACACAGCGGCAGTTCTGGGATCAGCCCCCAATGAGAGAGCGACTCACTAATTACACATTTCACTGAATGAGAATAGATAATTTTCTAGACATGGCACTTTAAATTACAAAACTAATACTTTTCATAAATTACTAGTAATTACTACTGTTCACCACTTGCTAAGAGAAAAAAAATTGAAAAGCTATTAAACCATATTTGTGTAGTAACTTCAGAATATTAACTTCAGAGGTAACCCAGCCAGATAATCTGCTGTAGAATAATTTGATGGCATGAGTGATCTACATACTGTACAAATGTATATATATATATACAAAGTATATATAATACACCTGGTCAATTACTTACCGAAACAACACTCAGTCAAAAAAAGATATCAAGTCCCAGTAAAGCAGGCATGAGGAGGACTGTACAAAACACAGGTTCAGCTCCAGATGAAGACAGTCCATCGTATGAAAAAAGCCATGAAAG